>VYZR01126670.1:12798-28179 GCA_013400675.1 Oxylabes madagascariensis
GAAACAAAACCAGAAAAAAACCCCCTTCATGTTGTCAGAAGACAGACAATAAAACTTTGTCAGCACGAGTCATTTTGAAACATTACTCTTGTTTAGCACGATCTGACTTCCTGTGTACAAGAGGCCTAAAGCAAAAGTCAATTTTAGGTTGACCCATGAATAANAGCAAAACCCGGTACGTGAGGTTAAACAAAAACAAAATTGTATTTGATGTTAGCAAACTACAGCATAATGTCGCGAGACTGAAGGATACCTTTACCAGCTTTTTTGACAAAACACTATTCCAAGTCCAGCTGAAAAAGTTTGGAAATAATATCCGCAAACAGTTCCACCCTTCTTGCACTGCGCACTGGAAAGGAAACAGCACAGTCGGTTTCATTTTGATACTTCTTGTAAACTGACAAAGGAAATAAACTGCCAGCTCCAACCCCCGGACTGATCCGCTGCATAAAACACTGCTCAACAATCACAAGCTTCATTCCAGGTCAAATGACATAATTGGGAAATTATCAAGTGCTAAAATAACCACTGTTCTGCTGGTGTTTATTTACAATAAACACAAGCTTCGCTTTCTGACAGAAACCCACTAAAACGATTCTCCATTTCGCAAAGTCTGCAAGTGAGTAGGATCAGCAAAATTATGCAAAACATCCTGCTAGAAGAAGAAATGTAAACTGAGCCACTTACAGAGAGGAGCAGGCTGCCAACTTAATCTGATTCTACGACGACTGTAAACATGTACTTTTGGAACGTGAAGCGATTCACATTGCCACAGATGCCGTCAGAGAAACACAGCAACGTGATTAGGTATTCTGCACACGGGGAAAAATCCGGCAGATGACCTGCCGCAGCAAATACCAGATCTGTGCTCGCACACACCAACTGTTTTGACTACAGGCACTTGTTAAGCACCAAGTTTCGGTCCGACCAGTTGGACACCAGAACTGAACCTGTGCCAAGAACAACACGAGCTGAAAACGGCTGCAGGGCTTTTTTTTTTCTTTTTTTTCTTTTTTTTTTTTTAATTGTTGATACAAATCAAGTAACTGCAGAAATGAACCGAAGTGCAAAATTAAAAGCAGCAAAACTCACAAGCATGTATTTAGAAGAAGACTCCGAATTTTTACTTCCTTGATCCAGGAACGGAGGAGAGTGTTTACGTATAACACAGTAGGATGAACCTGATGTTTTCCTGGAAATTCTTCTATTTATGGGATAACCTGGCATTTATCAGGATAATTATAAAAGACATGAGAAATAATCTCTAGACTACCACTATTGTACACTTACCCAAATATCTTAAAAATGACAAAATTCCATAAAGAGCCACACAGAGCACTTCCCAGAACACAATTATTCCTCTTGAGTAGAAAGCACAAAAAGAAAGAAGGGTCAAATGGAACTCCAAAAAATGCTTCAAATAGTGCAATTAATTATCCTAAATGTAAACTGAAGCTTCTGGGTACGTTGCCTGCTTCTTTTATAAGGATTTTGAGATATAAATATGAAGCTCCAAGGTATCACTGAAGTATCAGACAGACAGGAAAACAATAGAAGTGTGAATACCCTGCCCTGGTGACAAATGTTAGTCTTCACATCATTGAGCAGGAAGACCTAGAATTAACTGTAGTGTCAAGGCCTGTTTCTACAGCTATAAAAGGGGATATTAATGATTTAGGGTATTAACTTGATTAAAAAAGGAACTGAAGACTTAAGTAGGAATTCATCACTCCTGTAATGACACAATTCCACACGTGTAACCAGCATTTGCCACCTGACGTGTTGCTACTGCAGAAAAAAATGACAATTTTCAACTCTGTATTTCTCAGCATAACAAGGCCAAAAATCCCCAGGCAAAAAAGGAACTAACAGAGCAAGCAAATCTTGGCTACACACTTTTTTGAGTGACAGCCTACCAAAGAAAAGCAAGGAAAGCTTATGTACCGAAATTTCACGATCTGCTGGAGGAGATGCTCAGGTAAGCCCAACATGAAATGAGAGTCTGAGCTAAATCCCACCTCAAACCTTGTGTCCAGTGCTTGCACCACAAGGACAGCCCTCACCATCCTTTTGCACTAGTATCTTACTACCAGCTGACCCACATTCCCACCATTTTTGTACTCAGAGGATGGAAATGCCCTATCAGCCCTAAACTTAGGACAGACACGTCAGGTGAAATGCTAAAATATTTCTAGCAATTAAGCCCCGGAACTTTCAAAGGTAAATACTGTCAACAAATCAGAATTTTGGGGGTGATTTTGTATGTGAAGAGAAATCTTTTATTTGGCTAAACGTACAAATTTATAAACAATCACCTGTTCATTTATTCAAACACCCAGCTTAAATAATTACACTCCAGATTGTTGCAAAATAGAGGAAAATTTAATATTGTCATCCTCTCATGCTTTGTACCATGTAACAGACCTGTTTCCTCAGGCAGATCTTTCACATTCAAGGTTGTCCAATGACACATTTTTATTTATTTATACTTATGAGGGGAAATATTTCACTGTATCTCTATTTAAATCTTTAATTGTATTTACATAACAATAACAAAATAACGTAATTTATGCATTTAATATTATTGCTTTAAGAACTAATTAAATGTTTCCCCTCATCTATCATAAACCAGAAATATTTAATGTTTCTTTAATGTTTTATTTAATCCAAAAATATATAATATAATTTCTTTTTACTGTTAAGAAAAGATAAGCCATTGCAGAGAGAGATGAGACTACTGAGATGGTTTGGAAAAAAACAATGCTGTACTATGACTTCGAGAAAACAGACCATCATTTTTAGGTGACATGTTCTTCATCTGGCTCTGTGAAAAACACGAAGCCAGATTTTATTCAATATCAAGATCACATATCACTATTCCATTTTATCATTCCGTACAAAAGACTTCTAGAGAAACAGTAACTACACTGAAATTAACCCAGAATAACATCTTTGCAGGACTCGCATATAATCTGTTGTTTAAACCTTCTGGCTTTTTCTGTTATTTGGGATCCAAACCCAGCACCTGATGAATCAATGTATTTCTTAACAAGCTGTTTTTTAAGCACAGAAATAATGGAATTTTCTTTCCCTAAAAATACGCAGGTTTGAATGGTAAATTGCTCCATCTCTGTTACGCCGAGAAGCCTCATCATTACGAGAACCCTCATCATTACATCCTGTATCCATGGTCCTTCGTCCCTCTTCCCAAAGAGACAGGATAAGCTCTGTTTGGTCTGCAGGTAGACATGTGCCAGCTGTCAGTACAAGCTGCAAATGTGCTACTGCCACGTGGAATACTGTCCTCTGGGTCACATTATTTAAGACTGCTGAAACTTTGGATTTTTGAACCAAATTACCAAAGAGCTAAAACTTCTCAGATGAAACAGAAAATAGATACAATCACATAAGGTTTATTAGTATTATTATTTTTATTACCAGTAGTATTATTACAAAACTATAATATTTTAGGAAATCCAAGCTAAAATCTATATATGATTTCTTTTACTTGCTTTTCTGTGTTTGCCACTCCTCATGGGTATTCCCCGGCATCAAATTAATTCCCTTGGAATATTCTGACACCATTTCAAAATCCAGGTAACCATATAGATCTGCCCAGCTAGGGACACTGTTTTGTTTTGAAAATTCAATGAGCCCACATTTAAGTTTCAATTTGCTTTATCAAAACCTACCACAAAGCAGCATATATGTCAGTTCAGAGTATTTCCTCATTCCAGACATTTTACATAAATCAGTTCACTCATCTTTCAAGCATGTTATTTGCCAGAGGTAAGAAAATCTATTATTTAGAAAGCTGCACTTTTTATCACAAGTGACAACCCCTTAAATACACAGTCTCCAAAGTGAATGCGCAAATCAGCTCCTGAAGAGGTCACTTGTTCATGTTTCCCTCATTACATACAATAGCTCTTACAAACAAGAAACCAAACTCTCAACCTTCTACAGAAAAAAACTCAAGAGACAACACTGAAAAACATACCCAAATGCATGAGGTGTTTGTAGGGCATTTTTGATCTGTTCCTCTCCCTTTAAAAAACTCTTCAGTTCTGTATTTACATACAGCTTCTTAATTCTAAAGTTGGTTTTCACTTTCATTTGCATCATTAATGACTTCTAACTGTGCAAACCAAAGAAACTCAGACCTAACTGCACATGAATGAAATAAATGCAAATCAACCTCTGAGAGTCCAAGTGACAACTACTTCATATTCTGTCTCTTCATGCACCTCTTCACCATTCATCACTGCAATGAACCTCCCATACTACAAATTACTTCTTTTGGATAAACTATTTTTCCATTCATAATTTAACAAATTTCCAATCATGGCTTGTAATGAGAGTTTTTTATGTCTACCATATCAAATGTCTGCTACACCTATATATATATATATAAGATTTTTTCTCAGATAGGTATTTGCTCAGTTTTTTTCAAGCTGAGTCTTCCAAAGTTTGTTGAAGCATGGTCAGTGTTTCAGATGCTTGTGGAGAAAGGCATTTTCCAAGGCCACATAGCCATCAGAGGGCCGATCTTAATTCAAAGCACTCCAAGTTTATTCACCCACTGATGTTGCCTCTGTTACAGAATAATGGGGCAGGAATGACACAGGGAAATGATACAGCTGATTTCTAGCACAACTATATACCAAGGTGCATGAACTGCTGTGACAGCACAGCTGTACAATTCTGTTTTCCCTTCTCCCACTTCCAATGCCCTGTACAACCTGCCATCCACTGCAGGTGGTTCCAACTTTCTATGGATCTTCTCAGAAGCACATACACACCATATTTTAGAAAAACTTTTGGTAAAAAAAAAAATGTATAGGTGCTCACCAGCTGAAGACACAGGATTTTTGCTTTGAGGCATTCTAATTACTTTCTATAATTACTTCTATAAGCTATTAGAAAAACAATCTCATTAAAGCAAGGCATAGCTCAACTCAGAACACTTCTTGTGAGTTTTAGCACGGACAGCAAGCAAACAAACCAAGATGATTAGAAGTCCAACTTGAAGCAAGTCCATACAAATGAACCATTTTACCTGAAGACATTTAACTATTATAACATGTAACAGGATATCTCTGAGAAGAAACATGCAGTAAGCATCTTTCCAAGGTATCAAATGTTTCATGTGTGTCAGTAATTTTTGGTTTAAACCACAAGAGTCAATTGAAGCATATGTAAAACATTAGGATGATAATTTCCTACTAGGACTTAGCTGGCTTTTTATAGTGCTAGAATCTGGTTTCACCCATGCTTGGTGTAACATTTCACTTCAGGTGGGAATATGAATAGGACATATGTTTGCCAAGAGATGAGAGTAACCCTTGGTCAGCCAAGAAATGACTATAGAGAGTAAGCTTGGAAGCTAACAGGAAGAAGAGAAAACATTTTTAAGACAAGAATTTCAAAGTGGGTTATTTATAGAGTCAATACTCAATTATCCATGGTCAGATTATCTGTACCAGAGATGCAGAAACAAATCAGCTCCAGCTGGGCTCATTAGCAGAGGTGCAGCTCGGTGCAAATGTCCCTACACTTCTGGGGCATTGTAGGTTCAAAAATTACACAGCATCCTCTTTTCAGCGTAAGACTGAAGTCCTTTTTTCAATATAAAGTGAGTCACTTCAGTTGTTTCTGTATAACATTTCCAAAGGCAAGAGCACTGGGGAAAATGGCAAAGACTTCAGACAAAGCCACCACCTGGCAGTGTTACCCCCATGCTCTGGGTCCCAAGAAATTTTATTAACTCAGGCACAGCGTCAAGCCTGAGCTGGCTGTGTGCATTCCTGCATTCTGTGTCAGGGCTGCGGCCTCCGCCAGGGAGCTGGGTGCAGACAAGCACCAGATACTTGTGACAAAGCAGGAGCCAGGCACCAGGCAGCATGGCAAACAGCAGGCACCTCATACACAGCTGGGTGGCCTCTGTGCAGAGGGATTGAGCTGTGAGATCACTCGAGATTACAACTTAAAGTTAGGTCATTTAAACCAGATAGTCTAAACGAGGGAAAAATTAAAACAAGTACTTTTCTAACTTCAAGGAAAACACAGCCACAGCAGTATCAACCCAGCTTGAAGCTGTTTTCCTGGCCACAATACCAAAAGTGTAACTGACAGTGAAATACAAAGGTAGATTAAAAAAAAGGGAAGGAAATGGAAAAAAATCCAACATGACATTTCTTACCTACCAATTGCTTCCTCTGAATCAGACTATCTGTGCTCTTGCTCAAGGACTGAAACCTTTCTCCATCTGTCAGGAGACAGCAAACTCTAGAAGAGACTACAATCTTCTGGAAGTTGCCCCTTCTCATCAAATTCACGTTCTATAGTTGAAAGAAATCCTACTGTTTAGAGATAACAAGAGATGCTTCTAAATTGGAAGAATTTGAGATTGAATTTATTTTTTTCCAGCAATGGGAGTCACTTGACCAAAGAGACAGGGAAAGGACAACAAGCAGGATACCGCCATGATAAATCTCAGCTATAATCAACTGACTCCAGCTTGATTACAGAGGAGGAACTAAACTCTGTATTTGGCAAATGGATCACAGAGTGAGTCTTTTCTAAAGCTTTTTGCTGAGTCTGCCAATTGTTAGCTAGACAGTACAGCAGATTTAACCAGCAATGGCTAACAAGTGAACCAAAACTAACCATGCCTGAGCTATCATCCCTGGGATTTGCCTACTGTATCTAAATACTGAGAGAAAAAGGTTTATTTACACTGAACTGCTCAAGAAGTTTCAAATGATAGCTAGAAGTAGAGAATCGCTGAGTGCAGGATGAGATAGAGGATTATCTATCCCATCAGAAGATCATTGCAGCACTTAAATCTGCAGGTCCTAAATCTACAACCCTATAATTCCCCTTCCATGCCTCCTCCCTAGTCCCAAATTCCTTGACTTTCCAAGTTGCTTAAGATCTGAAAAAGAAGTAATTCAAGGAAAAAAAAAACAGTTTGAAAGCACATTCACTATGTTCTTATATTACTTATAAGAGAACTCTGGCAGTTTTATTTGTTCTTACTTCTCCTCCCTAAATGCCTATTGCCTAAAAGGTGATAGCAGTAGCAGTTACAAAAGGTCTGCTGTCTGTCTTTGCAGATTTACCTAAGGACATGAGGTCTACCCTCAGTATTAGGGACTAACATATTTTGGAAGGTGTAACATTCAGCAAACAAAACCAGAGAACAGATCTTCTGCTGTACAGTATTTGCAAGTCTCGTGTATGGTATTTATCTTGGAATACACACTAATGAGGACAGCAGCACAAGCACTAGAAGGGAAAAGACTCAGTTACTATAAACAGCTGGGAACAAAAGACTGTTAAACATTCAACAATCACATCAACAGAAGGTTTAGAAGTCTTTACCTCTTGTTTACTGTAACAAGATTAGGTCAATGCTCCCCTCTGTCTCTAAAACTCATGGAACTAGGGAAGACTATAAAAACAAAACCCCTGCACTAACTCACTCACTGAAAAAACTCACTGCCCTGCTCAAAGTATCAGAAAGATACCAAAGTATCAGGGGCTACTGCCACAGTAAATTTCAGCCTGTAACTCCCAGCTAATCGGCTGTATATCTGTCTAGCACATACATGCGAACCACATTTACATAAACTTTCTGCTCCCTTACTGCCCCTCCCACTCCAAGATATCAATTCTAGCCAAGAGCTTGATTAGCAACAGACTATGAAACACTTTCAGAGAACATCAGGGGTGGCACTTACAAAAGGACAGTGAACTTATATGGCCTGAAGGCCCCAGAACAAAGTGTGGCAGCTGGCATCAGGCATTGCATGTTACAGCTGCAGTCATACCATAAATCAAAAAGAGATGCAATTTCTTTTTCTGCTCTTCTTCCCTATCAAAACATTCCTGGCACACCTTTGGCTTCAATCCATGGCTGAATTACAGTGTATGGATGGAGACCAGGAACATTGTATAACACAACCTTGAGTGTTTTAGCATTTGCTTCCTCGAATAGGCTGCTTTCACCCTGCAAGTACAGCGTGTATTGTTGTCTCCAGATGTAGTCTCACAGAGTCAATATACTGAAAAAGGCCTGCTGAGCCCTCTTTCACAAGCAATCTTCATTCATCCTGTTTCAGAGACCTCTCTCTTAGTAATTTTATGCCAATTTAGGAGTTACAATTATTACATGCTCTCCCACCCATTCCTGGCTAACTGTAAAATTATTAAACAGCAGAGTTACATGGATTACTTTTGTAGGACTTCTGTCTTCCTCTTTATAATTACCTGTCAAAATCTGGTACATAGTGAGTTTTAAACAAATCATTCTATGCTGGTTTTGTATTTTAATTAAATATAAAGCAACAGTGGTTAGATACCTCAGGACATTTCTCACTTTACAGAAATCAGAGCTCATTTAACAGCCATAGTATTTCACAGACTTAGACAGACACCTCTATCAGGTAACACTGGTTTCAAGTAAACAAGTAGGTTTTATTTTTTCCCCTGAAAAGTCTAATGAAGTTTTCTCATGTCATTTAGATCTATAACCATTTAGAAAAATGTGACAGAGATATAGAACCATATGTTTTTCTTCTTTCAAGCTCATTAGAACCAATAGAGGGAGAATGTAATCCATGCAAACAGCAAGTAATCCAGCTGTAATTCATACCACAGCATGGCAGAGGTAAAGCGGTAATGCCGACATTAAACCTGATACTATTTAGCCCTTAAAGCCTGCAGGTAATCCCTCTCTTTCCAAGAACTGCACACTGAGAGAAATCAGATATATTTAAAGAATAATTCAGCATCATGAAAGTTTTAAATGAAATTTAATTTTTTAAACGAAATAATTTAAATTGAGCTTCGACATCTAGAGCCATATTGAGGCTGCCAAAAGCAAACACTCAGCAACTGCCTTGTTTTTTATTTGAAAAGCTCTATGGAATACATATAAAACAGAGCACAAAAAAGTTGACAGCTGCCAATTCAAGAGTCAGCAGTTTCCCACTGGCATATTTTGTTTAAACTACTTTGGTACCACTATCATGTTATTAATCAAATTTTAAAAAAACCCTCCATGAATTATACATTTCTAAAATACTACCCATTACCAATATAATCAGAGTTTGCGGGGTTTTTTTAATCACATTGCCACATGTGAAATATTCCCAAAAAATGGCAAAAAACCCCACAGAACATACAAACACATACTTAAGGGAGAAATCAAGGTGACTTCTTGAAAATATGGGTCTTGGTAAGTTTCTAGTTACCTACTTTCATTTTTCTTTAACCTTTCTGAGGCTGCAGCAAATGGAGCTTAGTGTCTGCTCGCAAGCTAAAAATCTTTGCACTAATTTGTGTCGATTTGTGCAGATAAAAATAAAAATCACAGACTATATTAGATTCCAAGACTGTAAGCAACACAAACTATCATATCTGCACAACAGCATGCTGATATAGTCGGGGGAAAAAAAGTAAAAATAATCACAGTACAGATAACCAAGGGTCAAAGTTCTAGTTATGCATGAAGTTTCAATATTGGCACTTCCTGTTCTGAGTCTAAAATACCCATAATTAAATCCATTTTGTCCTTCTTTGCTAAAGTAATGAACTGCTATTCTCTCCCCTCCTTCATCTATCTGTACCTGATTTGCTCACTTACATAACTGTGAACCATTAGGCCAGCTTTAAAAGGTCTTCGGTCCACAAGGGCCATTGCCACACTGAGTCGCGCAGGCCAGGCTGCGCTCAGGCTTCCTGCGGCAGGCTCAGCCCAGGAGCTCCCTCCCGGAGCGGGGCGGGAGCTGGATGCCATCCCTGCACCCTGCGACGCCTCAGCTGCTTCCGAGACCGCAGGTGTTGCCGCCAGCCCTTAAACTCGCGTCACCTCCCTCCGCACCGCGCAGGTACGTAAGGCTGTGGATGTTTTTCTCAGCAACAGCTGTGTCCTACAACCTCGTGCGGCTCCTACGCCGGGTCTCTCACGCCGCTCGACCAAAGCAGCAAGAAAGCAAGACGGGATCTGCAGCGACCCTCACTCACATTCAGCCCGCCGCTGCAAAACCCACCAGCAGCACCTTCCCCTGGCGCGCTGCCAGCTCCGCCCGAGGGGCTCCGGGCCGTCCCTCGGCGGGGCCCGCCGGGCCGCAGGCGCCGTCAGCGGCCGGAGGCTGCCGGGAGCGCAGGGCCGGGAGGAGGCGAGCGGAGCCGGGCGGGGAGAGCAGCGGGCCCGCAGCTCCCCCTCCCGGGCCCGCCGCCGCTCCCGGCATCCGTCCGTCTGCTCCGCGCCGTCCCTACTCACGCGACGAGCGGGGAAAGCCCCGACAGCGAAAGGTCAGGATCAGCAGAGTCAAATGCAAAACTCGTTTCACTTATCACACGATTTTTCTCCTGAAAACTCGTCAAACTTCTAATTTAGTTTTGGAAGGCTTACAGAAAGTCAGTCCTTCGAGCAACAGTACTACAGCTTCAGCCACTGCCGGTAAGGATACACACACTGTCCATGTTAACTCCAAATTCAGGTTCTGAACTCCACATAATAACGTATGGTAACTGGTAATAAAAAATTAAGCTTCTGACGATCTGATTATCTTTGATTTTTACACAGTAGAGTACAAGCGGACCAAGGATTAAGATCCTGTTAAAGTCAGCTGCTGGATAAACACAAAGGTCTTTATCACCTATTTTTCTTCTTACTAGTACTCCATACTCACAAGTATGCAGATATCAGAGCTATGGTGTCACCACCCAAAATAAAATGTTCAGTCAACAAGCTGAGCTTTGCTGTGGGACAGCTCTGCGTGTTAAAGCTTCCCTGTGCCAAGCCCTCAGCCAGCTGACTGCTGCTGGAAATGGTGGGTTCCCCATTAACTAGAAATGCTTCCTTTGGCATAATGTTCAAGATTTTGAATGGCAGTATGTTTAATGTTTACCTAATACCATTACAAGTAATTTGTTTCAACTATATTGTAATGGACACCCACTCAGCTCTTCTCACATACCTGCAACTCCTCTTGCAGTTGTTGGCTTGTCCACCAAACCCAGCCAAACCCAGCAATTTGCAGCAGATCAGCATGGGATCCCAGTTTAAATGCAAATTTATTCTCACAGCTGTGTCCAACATGAAACACACCAACAAATGCAAGCTCACACTGCAAGGTATTTTACAATGTTTCAGGATTAAATTCCATATATTTGAACACATACATGGAGTGGTGTTCCCCAGGAAATTAAGCTGGAAGATGTTCTGTGGAGGGCTGCATTCCCTGCTGTGCACCCTCCTAACTATGCAGGGATCCCAGTGGGGCAGGAGCAGGAATGGCCCAATTTATTCAAGTTTCTATCTTAATCACAGAATCTTCTGCCTGAGGCCTTGGAAGAAGACGGCAAGTGTGAAAACAGAATCAGAACTCTCAAAAGATTACTTACAGTAAGTAAGGTCTTCAGAGGGCAGTGTGGATCCTTCTGGCAGTGATTTCAATTGGACACAAGAGAGAACTGGATTCAAGACATCCTGACCAAGAATGGAGCCCAGAAATTTAGTCAACAGATCTTTGAAGGTGTTGGTTTGTGGCTTTGTTTGGTTACTTTGTTTTTAATTTAATTTGAACATGGGACTTGTCGTAAAAAATAAAACACTGTATTTTTGAGGCCTAAGCCTACCTACACAAAATAGCCCTGAATGCTTCTGGGATTCCTGTTTAGGAAATCATTCACTGCAGGTGTACATGCCTCACAGAAGAGGCAATCACTGAAGCCAAGTAATAATGAGACACAGTAAAATATGGAAGTATAAATAAGCAGAAGAAAAATAATAGGTATAGAAATATTAGGCAAGTAGTATCAACATGGAAATAAATAACAAGACAAATAGGTAAAATGGTTAAAATTGACTGGAAAAAAAATAGCCAGCAAAAATGTATGCTCGTAAAAAGCTCCAGCTAAGCTGAGAAATAGAAGGTTGAAAGGAACTACTGGTTGTGCCATATACCACCATCACTTTATGGCAAGGACATTACACACTGCTAATACCTATTTGTGTATCTCAGATTCATGCCTATGGAGCAGCTGTCAAAGTATGTTGTAACACATAATCCTGGGGATCCATGGGGCTGCAAGGCTGCAGCAAAGTGAATGGTGATTGCTGCCTCACGTCAGCATGTGATAAAGGTCGTATCACAGGTCTTGAACGGCCAGTAAAGCATTGAGTGATCATAAATATTCAGAATGTAACACAGGGTAACATTAAGGGGGGTTAACTTCTATAAAGAAACAAAACAAGGCATCAGAATTTGGGATGGGATGGGGAATATGCACAGTAACCATGCAAACAATCTAGCAGAAGTAAATTCAAAGCAATGCTTTCATTATCTGAAAATAAAAATCCATCTTCTGAAAACCAAGGCTGATGTTAGCTTTTGTTTAAGATACAATCGGGATGTTGACAGTTTTCTGTACCTCAATATTGGGCATGTCAAGTGATCCATCAATAAATCACCTAAACCAAATGTTTCAGGAAGTCATAACCAATGCTTTAGTTTTCAATCTGAAGTGGGAAATTTATCAACAATATTAAGACGCATATTTAAATAGGAAAGGACTTCTACAGTTGAGCTGAAGACCACAGACATTTACCTTATAGATTAACTTCTGTAAATAGTTATCTTTATACAATGTGATACTAACAGAGACAGTTTGTGCTAACTGACAGATAAGTTCTACATTCAATCATATTGAGAAAATAGTGCACAGGAAATAATTATTTCCTAACTCTAGAATCTTAGTACAAAAATTTCTGCACAACCCACAATCTGCAGAAAGGCTAAGAACAAAACTAGTCAATAGTTAAAAGAACTATTCACTGTAGATAATATGGAGGAAAGAATTTTTTTTTGATGAGGAATCACTTTTTTTGCTCATCTTGCAAGCTTTAATTAAGTGGCTATGAAATAAGGAGTAGCTAAGAATGATTCTTTTGTAGCCTGTTTTCAGACTATAAATGTGTTTCTGGTTATAGTAATTCAACACATAAAACCATTAATAAGAATGCCTACTTACCAAAGCCTAGATATAGACATTCACTTGCCTGATGTCAGCATGAAGTTAGGATATCAGGGTGTTTTTTAGCCTATCTTGAAAAGAAAACATCTAATCTCTGAAGTTAGTTTTGGACTGACAAAATTGGGTTTGTGTCTATTAAAGAAAAAAGTGATGTACCAGTAGCACTTTATGGTGACTCTTTTATGCTGTGCATCAAAATACTCCCATAGAATTTTCAACATGAGGCCCAAAAATTAAATATTAAGTGCTTTCCTGATGGACACTGGCATTATCAAACAGCTTGCACATTTAAGCTACTTGAACCCAGGAACACTTCTTAGTACCCAGCACACGCAGACCACCTAGTCTGGAATGTGTATTGGGACTAAAACTTTAAAATGCAGAAACAAAAGTCCAATCTGTTGGGAGCATACATGTTGCTTGCTAAAGCTGTGTGGACCTAAAATAGTGCTAAAATTAATTTTGTTTCCTTGTACTGCTAGGTAGGTCAACATGCAGGATTTTTTTCCCACCTAGAAACAAGGCTACAGCTTTGGCAATTCAGCACCAGCAAAACCAGAAGAGACTTCAGGCAAAAAACTTTAACACAATAAAACACCAGCACGTATATTTGAGTGGCAGCTGTATGAAGTATTTCAGTTTTTTCTGTATTTGTATGTTAATCTCACTCTGAACCCCAAATCTAGTTTCTTATATTTCAGTACCATGGATATTTCAGCACCAAAGGACAGAAGAGGGGTGTTAGAGAAATGCAAGTCAGAGTGCTTGAGAAAGCCAAAATTGTACTGATTTTGCATGTGGAGATTATTTCAGAAGAATCTCTGAACCTCTAGCTGATTACTTCTGCAGACATCTTATTTAAACCACATTTAGCAGAAAAGAAGACAGGGGACCCAGATTTCTATGAATACAATTATCCTGACTCAACTCCTCCAACAAATCAAGCATCTGATCCATTTTCAGAATGACACTCTACAAAGCTGTGTTTGTGGCCTGTAAGACAATCCTTTTACTCTTAAAGCATTACAGACTTTCATAAACAAATCAAACTGTTGTACTGAGGAAGAGTACAAAGCTCCGACTAACAAGTGGTGCTTGACAGACACTCAGTTGTGCTTACAATACCTTACAGATGAGACTAATGCCTCAGCAATCCCAATTTTTCACAGCAGCTCCTCCAGAAACCACATCAGATTCTGGATTCTTGTTTAATCTCTTGGAAAAATGAGGAACACTGGTTTACTTGAGGAGTGTCTTAGTCCTGCAAAGTCCACTCCTAAATCTATAAAGTAGACTTATTTTTGGGAAATCCTAGAAGGACTGAGATATATCCATATCCTGAGATACTGGCCTTTTTTTTTCCGCTTATCCTCTCCATGTATCAGAATTTGTCCATATTTGAGGCAGGGAACAGCTACTCCACTCCCTTTCACTTGATTTCAGTCAGTCCTTGCGTGAAGTTTGCTCCATGCTACTCATACAGAGATTTACAGCAAACAAGGTTCTCTCCCTTTTCATTCTCTACCCAGGCCAAGAAGGTATTGTCTATATAGGTGCCAAAATGTGTGCAAATCACATTTTAAAATCAGTTTCTAACAGCATAAGAAAAGACAACCTACCCTCTTCTTTCTTAGGAAAACATCGTCTTTTCAGAAAGTGTTTATTTAATGTCTAGCACAGGATTTCTTGTTCCTGGGTCAGACTCCCTAGGGGTTCCTAAAGACCACTTTGTCTTATTAAAGATGAACTATCATAACAACAAAATTAAGAACAAGTTCTGTTGCCATTTTGAGTTGGACACAGATTTCTTGCTGTAAACCTTCAAACCTAAACTATCTAGGCAAGTTGAAGTGCCAAGAAGTGATCCCATTGTCTTTCCAAAACAGCTAGAGTTAATATTGTACAATCACGAAAAACCCAGTCTTTGTTCTCAATTGCTTATAAGTGACTCCAAAACTTGGGCACCTCACCAGTGCCATGGGTTCAGCAGTACCACTGCAGGTGGCTCAGGTACTTCACTTAGGTACTTCTAGGATAACGAATGAAACTAACCCAACAAGGAACATACATCCCTCTTCCTACACTTAAACCTGAATTCTTCAAGTGAGCTCATGGAGACAACACATCTTTCAGTACTTCTGTCATACAACTTTTTCCACTGCTCTATGTCTCTGAAAGTTTTTAAGTATTTTAAAATAATATTTACTAATATAATTTACTGACAATATTTACTAATTTAATAATGCTAACTGATACACAAAGTTAATGAATTCACAGGTAAAATACACAAAAATAGTATGTCTTATAGGAGCAATGCTGCTGTACCTTGAA
>VYZR01126674.1:10263-20470 GCA_013400675.1 Oxylabes madagascariensis
TGATTCCCCACTGGTCAACTGTACTTTTCCATTTGTGGACTAGCTTTAGCATGTAAAGATACCGTTGAATCAAGACCTAAAGCAGACATGAAGGGCTTAGGTTTTTCTAAAATTGCTATAAATTACATTTGTGGCTCTATAAAAACCTAGGATTTCTGAGTAGATGCTACAGAAAAACAACCCCAAAACTTTGTTTCTATGCAATTTGTAGATGCAAGAACACAAAGAGTATTTTCTACAGGTTTTCTTATCAGGAGTACAGTTCAAACTAATAGTATTTCAGTTATTTAAAAACACAGAAAAGGAGATAAAAAAAATTTAGTGTTCCCATTGGAAGAATGAGGCAGATTTTTGATCTTGGCTGTGAGGTACAGAACAGTTCTGCTGCTGTAAAACTTTCAGTCTGTGGAATGTGCAGGCTCTCAGCGCATGCAGAAACAGGGTTACAAGCAGGGAAGGACCAAACAGTATTGGAGCAGAGAAGCAGTGATTTAATGCACTCACATGTCTTACAACAGCCATCTGAAGACACCTCAACTGTCCCCTGTATTGAAAGTAACCAGAACAGTCAGTTCAGATGCATATAGTGCTAAGCAGACAGCAGCAATGATGAGAGTTCAGTTACAGTCCCTCATTTCTAATCCACACAAATTCCTCATCACACCTATTTGTGTACCAATTATATACAAAGCTGCTTAACAAACCCAAACCAAAACAAATCATCCAGCAAGGAAGGGAGTGAGTTTTCTTAGAACTATATATATCCTCTCATGAGCCAGGTTAGATGCCCTGTAATACATGCCTGATCTTATTTAGGTCCCATTGAAGCCAGATAAAAACCCCAGCCCCAGAGAATGACAGCTGCCCCTGGAACTGAACAGCCTGACCTGGGCAGAGCCTACCCCAGAACTAATCCAAGTCCATGGCTGTCCTAGTCCCTTCTTTGATCTGCTGTGAAGTCTCAAAATGCTTCTGAAAGTTACTGGAAACCACCAATAGCTGGAAGCCCGGGTATGAACATTATCCTTGCTCATTCATGTTCCACTCCCTCACTTCATGGTACACCATATATCAGAAGACACTTTATGCATCGGTCCCCCAAGGATCCATGGTGAGTTACCACTTGTTCAACTGCATTTTATAGCATTGATGTTTCTCAAGTGATGAAAAATCCCTCCTTGCTATTCCTCTAATACCCTTCTCTTTCAAGTTCTAGTGCTTATCCCACAACAATGTAAATTGTGTGGGCTTGTTTGTAAATTTTTGCTTTATTTCCATTGGACACAGGGCTGGAAAAGCACATTTCCTTCAAACAAGGATGATCATACAAGAAAGATCAAGCAATACTCATTCAAAACAGCAAATGTAACTCCCAGGCCAGCATCAGGGTTCATTACAGAAGTCTTTTTCTGGCTGTAAAATACTTACTGGTACACAGTTTGCTTCTTCAAATGGTAGGCAGACCTTTATTGTACTAGTCAAGGAAAACTGGCCTGCTGTTTCAGTGCACGTGTACTGAGTACAATTGTCATATGGATCTTTATAACTCTTTCCAACCTGATAAAAACAGGAAAAAATAAAAATAAAATAAACCCCACAACAACAACAAAAAAAACCCCCACCAAGCCAATGGAGTATAGCAATAACATTTAAAAACTGAAACAGTAATAAAGTCAATGAACCAGCAGAGACTGGGTTGCTCATGTCACTCTGAAAGGGCTGTGATGTCTGCAACTCACATCTACTAATTATGTACCAAGCTCGCCCACTACCAATCTATGCAAAATCACTTCTGTGGTCTCCCAGGGGGAAANTACACAGGAGTAGGAGGCTGTAATAAAACCAAAGAGCTAGAATCATGGAATCATAGTATCATTAAGGGTGGAAAAGACCTCCAAGATCATCAAGCCCATCCTTTAAAGGCTCAGCTCATGCCTACACAATGCTACATTTGCAAGACATGATGTATTATCTGTGTGTGTTACCAAGTCACAGAACACTGCAGCAGCTGTATCACTTAATTTCTGCCTCAGCAAATTCAGAACCAGTGGCAGCACAGCTATATCAGCTTGCTCACACTGTATCCTTGTGTCTCCAGGGCAAGATAACAAAACTGCTTCAGATGGGAGCAGTGTAATGTGAAGCCAGCACATGTATCTCTGCAAGAGCAGTATTACATCATGTCACCATCCCTTCCAAATTCCTTCTTGCTATTTCATGACAAAAGAAGTGGAGGTAACATGATTTCCATTCCTGCCAGAGAATATAATTGTCAACGTGGTAGTGCCTGTGAGATGCACACAGCAGGGAACAGCTGTATAAACATCTACATTCACTTTGGAAACACAGACATTTTTACATCTCCTAGAGGTCCTCTCAGCCTTGAAATGCATGACACTGACTGAAAAAATGCTGAGGTCTTTTTGATAATTCAGCCTTGTGTGCAGAGCAAGGGAGTGCTTACCTCAATGGTCACATTGCCAAACGGAAAATTTGCCACACATGCCACTTGCTGGCACTGGCTGCAGCACTGACCCTTCTCTTCCACATAGCGAAAACCCTGTGGGAATAAAGGTTCCATTTACCCACGTTTACCTGTGTCTTGTTGCTGAAGCATCTTTGGATCAAAAGCTACACTGAAGATGGCAGAGAACATGAGCCAACCTTCTGGTTTCAATTTTGTTGTCTTTTGAAATCTGTTCAACCACATTAAGCCTGACAATCAAAGCTGGTAATTTTTCTGCCTTACTGACTTCGGGGTACTTCAGTTGCCATGAAGACCCTGTCATTGACTAGTCTTCTCTTCAGACTAACACAGAAAAGAGGTCGAATAAATTAATTTAGCACATGATTACTTGCACAGTCTGCCACCACTGCTTGGTCTGATATAATTATCTACGAGAACTATTGCTATCAGACATGTGAAGATTTTCTCCCCTGCGTTTTAGGTATCCATTGGTCTTCTGGTGGCAGTGGGTGTGGCTGGCTTCAGGAAAAAGTGTAATGAAAAATTTTGTCCGCTTTTAGCATTGGTGGTGCATTTGTCCTTTTCTGGGCATGAATGGAAAAGCAACCATCCTGCTTATGTTCCGTAACAGATTGAACAACTTGAGTGCTGATTCTCACAAGTACTGAGAAGTAACTGAGTATTCCCCGCCCACAAGTGAAAGTGTCTGGAAAACATATAAACCACTGTGCAGTTTCCTCACAATCTTCGTTTATGCGCTGACAATGGACAACAGCAACAGAATGACACAAACATCTTTCAGCAGTCAGACTCAGTACAGCAGGTTTGCAGTCATTTCCCCTCAGGGCACCTTTCCAAGGGTGACCTCTTAAATTTGCTGGAGCAAAAATAACCAGCACCCTAAAAAGGACTTTACAAGTAATAGAAGAGTCAATCCTGCTGTGTTGCACAGACAAAGCAGTTACACTGTCCCTGTTTCAGCTCAACAGCCATTGTGGTCAAGGAGGTGCTGACCTGCTGACAGGTGGTTTGGCATTGCACTGGAAGGCACTGGATCCGGTTGGTCTGTGTCACAGGATCCTGCTCATCCATGCACACACAATTCTCACAAGAGCTTTTAGGCACCATTGCCCCTGGCTGGAAATACAGGGGAGAGAGAAAACCATGACAAGAATTCATAAGGTTCTGGAATAGACATCCCCCTGGCCTATCGAAAAAACTAATGCTTATGAGGTTTATTTTTGGAAGAATATCCTGAAATGAATATTCATCCAGATCTCTAAAACCTCACCATTGGAATCACAAAATAAACACAAGGCTGACACTCCCAAGTGTATCAATGATGTTAAATGGGTTTTCATAAATTCCAAGCATCTATTTTTGGTCAGTTTGACTAAGCAATAATCCTGCAACATTCAATGAGATTTAAAATTTGTGTTCAATCACTATTCTGACCCATTGACTCTAAAGCAAAGGAAAGATCTCTTTTAGTAAGCAAGTTACTGGTCTCTAGCATTACCTATTCAGTAACCTATCCCAGAATCACAGATGGCTTGGGGTTGGGAAGGAGACTACTGGCAGGGAAAAATTATAGGCCATTCTAATCCTGTTTTTTGTATGAGAGTTGAAAACAAGGACTTCAGATAGTTCTGACTCAGGCAACATTAACTCATAGGAAAAAGTGTCTGGAAGAAGACCTACCTTAAATTCAACTCCTTCAGAAACACATACACCTTTTGGTACTGTAAGAAAAAAAAAATTAAAAGGCTGTGCTAGGAATAATGCACTTACTGTACTCATCTCTGAATTGTGAGTGATTTAGAGAAGTCAAATAGTAGAGCTGAACTTAATAGCCCACACAAGAGGGGGAAAAAAAGCAACTAGTACCAGTTGGTATTCAGAAGCCCACATGTAGCATCTGCTTAGATGTTATGCATCAAGTGGGGATAATTCTCTACCGTGGTATTCTCCATAAGGTAAAATCTATTTGCCATGCGGTTTTTTACATATACTTGAAATTACTTGACCTTTTCTTTATTGTTAACCACCGTGTTGGTAACAAAGCTAATGGGCTTATGTGTCTGAATCTGGAAATATAATTTGGCAGCAGAGCTTGTGGATGGGTTCAGTTTAACCATCATTCAGTACGCGGTCCATAGCTTACAATCCCTGAATACTGGCTACAGAGAACCTGAACCAGTTATTCTAACTCAAAGAAAAAAAGAAAAAAGCCCAATTGTAAAGGCTGAGAGGGAAAGGAAGAGGCTCCTGCCATGATGTTAACTCATTTAGAAAAATCAAATACTTCCAAGGAATAAATAAAACACCTTAAAGAAACAAGGTACTTACTACAGGAAAAGATAGGGCAACAACCATCCTCAGACATAGCAACCACTGGCTGGAAACCTAAGTCACATCCTGTTTTGTTGATAATGCAGGTTTTTATATCACATTCTGCAATAGACAG
This sequence comes from Oxylabes madagascariensis, assembly GCA_013400675.1. NCBI lineage: Eukaryota > Metazoa > Chordata > Aves > Passeriformes > Timaliidae > Oxylabes > Oxylabes madagascariensis. The sequence continues at coordinate 15,198 of VYZR01126674.1, forward strand.
CAGAGACAAAGTAAGCCAAAGCATCCCATCCAGCAGTGTTACTTGCAGACAGAGCTTGAAAAAACCCATTCGATTACCATTGCCAGGATCCTCTGTCCTGCTTCTTGGTATAGATGCTGGGAATGGCCAGGTTTAGGAGCAGGCTACTCCTATGCTGTGGTGGGCATTTGGGAGGGTGCAAAAGCAAAGCTGAGGGCAAACATATACGGCAAACATATATCAGGAAGCCTTAGGGAAGCCTGGAAGATGAACACATCCTCCCTTACTGGGTGAATCTCTGTGGAAGGATCACCCTCTCATCTCAGGACAAGAGCCAAAGGATCCTATGGAGCACCTGCTGGTCCCAATGACCCACAGGGGATTTTCCAGTGTAAATATCTGTCAGGTCATGGCACTAATTTAGAGTACAAGCTGGACCAGAGGAGTTCTTTTCTGCTAGCAAGAGCTCCTGGCATGTAGATGGAAGAAATGACCACTCCAGTGTGCTTACTGGAATCTGCTACCTGTGGTGTACCACATCTCACTTTAGGATTACTGAAGAAGACAAACGATGCATGTGAAGGATCTACTCACCACAGACTGTCTCTGTGCAGCAGGGGTCTTCCAGACGCGGTTTTGTTTTGCGTACAAAGCCTTCTTTTGTGCAGTTGAGAGGTGGAGATTTAGCACAAGGGCGGGGGAAGCAAGAGATGTTCAAGGTCCCTTCATCACAAGTACAGTATTGACAGTCATGTTCCCAAGCCTCTCTAGGCTACAAAAACAAGAGGGATAGCAGTTCAGAGAGCAAAACCTGGAAGCATTATATCAATGAATGCCTCCTGCAAGCCAGTGTAGGACTGAGTTGACCTAATTTATTGTGTAGGAAAATTGCAGTTCAAATCCCAGAGGGAGAAGAAGGGAACAGTAAGATAAAAAAACATTATTTGCCACCTTCCTTTTCAGGTTTATGTGTTTCCAGGAGGAAAGCCTGATAGTTCTACCAGGAAACTGATTCCCACAAACTACTCTTTCTGTTTCTGTACCTCAAGTGATTAAACACTGGAGATCTGGAGTTAATAAAATCTTCTGATTTTCATTGCAGTTCACTGTTTTTTAAGCTTAGAATTAAAAGAAACAACTTATGCAGTCATTTTTGCAGAAGGCCACACAACACAGATAAACTTTAAAGACAGTATTTTCCTTTCTCTCACCTGTTTCACTGACCCATCTTGTGCAGTGCAACCTATAAAATGAATTAGATGTTACTTTAAAGGTAACTCAATCAGGGAAAACAACAGAAGCAGAAAAACAGGAACAGAAGGAAGGTATTGAAATCTGAGAAACAGCCACAAAGAGAAAGAGAAATTCAGAGTGCAGAGTCACAGGTTGTAAACACAAAAACATCTTAAACATGCTATTCTTTGTTCTTTTGAAAGTCGCACCTTCTGCATATAAGAGCAGGCAGAAACTCTCACCCTGGAATGCTTCCAGCCTCACCAAGAAAACGTCAGTAACAAGGTCTCCCCCATTTCCTCTGTACCCAAAACAACTCCCTTAATGTGCCCTTCTAGTCAGGCTCTTACCCCCACTTCATTTATACCATTTCTTACCACAAACAGACACACAAATGCCATCATGATCATTCAGCAGAATTTTTCCATCAGGACAGTAGCATCCTTCAACAAACACCGATGTGCTATTTTGGGAGGGAAGGGTGTCCATAACGACTCCTCTGCACAACCAAAATATAAATGAGAATGAACGAGAGGCAAAAACGTAGCCCAGGGCAATCAAGACACCTAAATCCCAAGGGAATGTGAACTTCAAACTTCCCCGGCAATTTTCCCATTACGGACTTGAAAAACGCCTTATAGGAAATGACCCACCTGCTGAAGCAAGTGTTTCTTTTTGCTTCCCCGCATGGCTTGTACACCTGATCCTGAGGACAGCTGGCCTCTGCGGAGCATTGCAACACACACAAGTTAAAAAGCCCAGACCCACGCGCACCCTCCGACGCAGGGACACGAAGGGACAAAGCGCCCGGGCAGCAACTTCCCGGGCCCGCAGAGCCCGGCAAGGGGGTCCCTGCATCTCCAGCAAGGGGCAAGGGACAGCACCGGCAGTGCTCGCCCTGATTCCCGCGGGGCCCGAGCAGGGCAAGGCGCGCAGAGAGAAGCGGCGTGTTGCCATCTAGCGCCCACGCTGTGGGAAACACACGGAACCCTGCGGCCGAGCTACGCTGGAGACACCGTGGGCCCGGTTCCCCCTTGTTTTGCACCAGGTCTGGACTGGAACAACCGCTTTGGTTTGCTCCTGCTTTTTTCTCAGATGCCGAGCGGCAGGGGAGGACAGAGCAGAGCAGACTCGCTCCACCGCAGGGGGTGTTTTCCAGGCTCCCTGCGCTGCCCGTTCCCAGGCTCACCGCACTGCCCGCTGGCCAGGCTCCGCCAGTCCACGCAGACCCCCTGGAGCCCGCACAGCGCCGCGTAGGTCTGCATGCTCTGGCACTCGGTGCTGGGCTGCTCCTCCGAGCACCCGCCGGCCACGCACGCCTCGTAGTAGGGCTGGGGGGGGACCACGCCGTGGCACTCCGTCAGGGTCCTTCACAAAGCAAGGAGAAAAACCTTGGGCTACTTCCAAGGAGGGATTCAACTCAGAGCCAAACCATCCCCCCTGGCCCAGGCAAAGCCTCAAGGTACAACTATGAATCGTTCTCATAGTCGGTACACCCCCACAGCTTACTGAAGAATGAGCTTTACCTGCCATTCTTTGCAATGCTTTGAAAGGAAACAATATTATGTTGGACTGCTGCCTGCAAAGGCTCCTGCGTAGCTCATAGCTATAAAACTATATGATTACGTTTTTATGCTAGCATGTTTAAAAATCCTGCTTTAAACCGCAAAATTATTTTAAAAACAGACACATATATTTGCTTACTATATTCTGACTGTGTTTCATATCATTCAGAGCTTTCAGATACTGAAAGCCAGTTCCCACTTGGCCTCTCCAGAACTGACAGGCAGAGGGAGTGCCAAGCAGCAGACACTATTAAGAGAGGATTGATTTTGCTGATGCGGCTGAAAAATATCTGCCAAACTCAAGAACACACACATCAGTTCACTGCTCAGTTTCACAAGGTATGCAAGACTTTGTATTTCCTTCATATCCTAGAATCAGTTTAGTGAAGAACAAAATTACCCTGTGGACTTATTTTTCTGATACTTTTGGGAGTTGTCTTACCAGATGATTTTACACAGATTAGAAGGCACACAATGCTGATGATGCTCAATCTTCGATGGTTCTAAGACACCAGGATTACAGTATCTGTTGGTAGGATATGGGACTTTCCAATCTAATGCCATTTCTTTGAAGGACTTGACAACCTCACCATTCCTCTTCATAGTATCATCAGACTTCTGGTTGGTACAGGTACCTGGTAGCAATATAAAAATGACAGTTCAAGCACAGTTGATGCTGATGAAGCTGCTTTTAGAGAAAATGTGAGGGGAAGTTCTCCTTGTGTGAAGGGAACAACATGTGGAGTCCTGGATAAATTCACACAAACTGTTTCTAGGAAGAGAAGGCTCAAAGAAACAGTTTGCCAGCTACTCATGAAAACCAGAATTGGTATGTTGGTAGATACATTTCTCCTGGTGGCCGGAGTAACTGAGATGGCACAGGACTCTCCACATTTCCTACCTTCCTATATGAAGTAGATATGATGAAAAGGAAGGGCCTAGAAAAGTTCTATCTCCATCCCCCAACAGACTGTGAACCGAATGAAAGTATGACTTAAAGCTACATTTCCCGACAGTGTCCTTCCATTAAGTAAATGTATTAACATTTGTGAGGAATAGTGAAGTTGCAAGCATTTAGAGATTTTACAAGGGAAAGAAAGATAGAAGGAGGAAAATTCAGAGCATTCATTTTTGTAGCTGATGAGGACACTCACCACAGAGTCCCATGGTATTGTTATAAAACTTGCTGAAAGGGAGTTTTATGTAAAATGCAAGTCGACTATAAGAGATGTAAACCTCTAATTCAGGTATTTCAATTATGGCATAAAGGCCAGAACTGGTTATCCTGATACCATTCTTAAAAATGTCTGGAACAACCTTCTTATCATCAAACAAGATCTAAAAAGAAAAGAAACAAAAGGCTTTTATGGACACTCTTTCATTGAGTAAGGTATATGATTAGTGCAACTGGAAAGCAGAACAACACAAATTCACCTTAGGTGCACCAAATGGTGTCTGTCAAAGGCAGTCATTTAAGCAGTTGTCTAATATTCCTTTTTAATATGTCGTAATTTATATTTGAATGCTCATATCAGGACAAAACCCACAATTTTCAGTTATGTGATCATTTCCCAGTTTTTTAGAAGATACAGATTTTATTGACACAAAGCAAAAAAGAGAGAGAAGAAGCAAAGTAATTGCATTTTTTACCCATTATATATTTTACAAGCTTAATCCTTTGTCATGACAGGACATTTGGCAGTACAATAATATAACTACAGCAAAATAATTTTGCAAATTCATTTAAACACAATACTTTACCAAGTTTGTTTCTTTTCCATGTTCCATTGCTTGTGTCAGAATAACAACAGAGTTGGAGTAAAAAATGATAAGGGACATTGAACAAATTGCTCCACCAGTGGCAGCACAGTAGTAGTTGTCTACGTGAATCCAGAAGTTGTGAGAGTCAGGATGAATTGACTTCACAAGGACATAGGTGCAGTTTTCTTTAAAATGGTAATATGTTCCATCAAAAGTCACATAATGCTCATTTCCCCATCCACTGCAAATACCTAGAAGACAAAACAACAGGCTTCAAGTTTGACTTCTGAGCTACCTGTAAGTACAAGCTGGTTTTAACCTTTTTACTTGCTTCCAGTCAGAGACAAAATATCCACTTTGATAAAGAAAAATTACTCTCACAAGGACATCTGCTTTCAACAGCCAGTATTTCAGGTGGGATTTCTCTTCCATTGTATCCTACTGAATTGATATGAACATAATAGAGATGTTGACTAGATAGACTTTTCTTTTTTGAGGCCCAGCTGAACATAACATAAATTTCAGGAATTCCCCTGCCACTTACACTGACACTCAGAGATTTCACAGCAACCGGTTTCATCGGAGTGTTTCGTGAACGGGAAACCATTGACACAGAGTTTCTGTTGCTGAGGTGGGCAAGCCGTGACAGACAATTTGATATTGTTTCCATCTCCCAGGCAAGTGGCAGTATGGCAGTTTCCAAAATTCCATGTTTCATTAAACTATTGATTAATA
>VYZR01126684.1:0-10005 GCA_013400675.1 Oxylabes madagascariensis
ACAAAAAAAACCCCACAAAACCTACTCTGAATGAAAAATAAATGAAAAATTCCCCTGGCCAACCCCTTGCTTTCAGGGGAGATGCACAGGCATGAAGCCACTCACGCTGTAGATCCAGTCCACGTAGGCTGACACACGTGTGAAGACTGTGGGCTTCTGGTAGGTGTTGCAGTAGGGAACTAACCCAAAACTCACAATCCCATGGATTTCCCAGTGATCATCCCTGTAGCAGTTGAGAGGTCCCCCAGAGTCCCCCTGGATTGGAGGAAGGAAAGGAAATATTCAGCCAAATTATCTGAGCAATGACTGGGTAGGACTAAGGAGTGTTAGAGACTTAAAATATGTGAGAAGATAAAGGCTCTTCCTGGGCTCACAACTTGGTTTGTAACAAGGTTCTGACATATTTAAACCACACACACAAAAAAAATACACTAAATATCTACAGACCTGTAATTATCCCATACCTCTAACTGTACTATGTATAATTGTACAATCTGCTTTATTTCTATATGTTTCTATATTAGATTCCTATATTTACATAATCACACATTATGTATTTTTCCACAATTTTTAAGGGCTCTGCGTGGCTGCTTTTATTAGAAGCCACCTTTGCAGTGAAGGGAGTGCAGGAAGGCAAAACAAATATTTCTTGACTTCACATGCCAAACCTCGTTGCCTTGATGCTGAGGCCACCTGGATCCTCTGGGATAATGGGAACCTCACGAGATCTTCTTTTCCTGCCTAAGCTGGGCCAGAGGGAGCTGTTGGACACAGCCCAAACTTGCAGCAACCTCAGCTGTAAACAGAGTGGGTGGGAAGGAGAAGGGTGACAAGCAGGAGGTGGCAATGCCTGGCTCGGGGTGCAACAACACAGCAGCTCTGGGAGAGTGGACAAACTTCCCTGTGGCTTCACCCTTTGGGTCAGGGCACAGATGGCTGCCAAACTTTCACCCTTGTCCCCAGGATCTGGTCCTTGGGACATGCTGCTGAGCAACAGGGCCAATCTACTCTCCAAAATCAGAGGAGAAAGGTGCACCCTGAGGATCTGGAGGTTTTTGTCCCTGCTCGCTGATCTCTGGAGGAATGTGGAGAAGGCCTGGTCCAGAAGATATTCAGCAGAAAGCAACAAAGGGGCCAGGTTTTGCAGGAGAACTATTGCAGGTGGAGAAATGGCAAAACCAGAACTTGAGACACAGCGAGGCGAGAGAGGAAGGAAAAAGAAAGAGGGCAGCTTGAAACCCCTCGGATTATAAGAGCTCTTACGCTGCATCCTGCCCTCACGCCATCTCCACCTGCACAGAGCATGGTGTCCTTTGCCTGGGATCCCCACCAGTCCTCCTGGGAGCAGATCTCCTGGTCCACCACCGGCAGCATCACCTCCTGCAGCCTGTCCGCGCTGCCGCCGCCCGCTGTGCAGGAGAGGGGACACGAGAAAGGGTGACACCTTGGCCAGCAGCTCCAGGGGCCGAGGGAAGAAGCTTTGTCCTCATGGTGGTCCCCCTGGACACTCCTCCTTCCCCCTTACTCACCACTGACCACTCCCCAGCCAGTTATATAGCAGGGATAGTCGTTGGGCAAAATTTCTCCCTCGGGTGGAAGTGCTCCCAGCTCGACGAATCCATTGGCATTGGCGGGAGAGTCGAGGCGCAGCAGGGCAATGTCAAAGCTGAAACAGGGCACAGGTGAAAGATTCCTCACTGAAAATCCTGGATGAGGCGTGGATCACACATCCTCACTCCCGTTTCATCACTCACACAAGGCTTCAGCCTCTGCGTGATGATAGGCAGGCGCTTTGCAAATATAATTAATTATTCCTTATAGCTGTCACAGCTGGCAGGAAAATAAGAGCAATGAAGAGAGAAAAGGCCATGATACAGGCTGATCAAGGGATAACACCCCCCCAAAAGTCTCCTACAGGTTTGGGGTGAATTTTGGTGGACCCTGGGTGGACAGGCATGTCTCTGAGGGGGGTTTGAGACAGTCCTTCAGCATTTTCCAGTTGGCTTCCCTTCATCAGATGCACACAGGGCTGTGACTGCAGGCAAGCCCCTGAATCTTCTGCACATCCTGGATCCACCCCTTTGTTTTCCCTAGATGGGGAAAACAGGCCCATCTTTTCCCCATCTTGGATAAAACAGCACTGAGATCATCCACATGGACACCATGGAACACCTCCAAGAGAGGAAGCCACTTGGGAAATCTCCTTGGCATCATCTTCCAGTGCTTCCCACAAATCCAGCCTGACTGGGAGTTGGACTGAGCACACACATAAATGCTGGTGAGACAGGATGCTCAGTATCGTTCAGCTATGTGAGAGTAAGAATAATTACCCGTTGGCAATGTCATTGGGATTCCAGCCCTCATGGATGAAGATTGCATCCACACCACGGTAGTACTCGGTGCCATCCACCTCCAGGAGGTTGTGCTCGCCCAGAGCCACCCGGTAGGATGCTCCTGGGGGCCTGGAAAGGAATCACGGAGTAATTGGTGCAAAATCTACTCCCCACTGAGTGCTTTGCAGTGCAATTCCTGCACAAGCCAGACCTTCCACCAGTTTAGTAATTTCCATGCACCTTCCACCAAAGGATTTTCAATACACTGTAGCCAAATTTTCTGTGAGTGGGTCTGGAGAAGGGCAAGGAAGCTGGTGAATTAGCTGAGGGAGCTGGGGGTGTTTAGCCTGGAGAAAGGGAGGCTCAGAGGGGACCTTGTTGCTCTCTGCAGCTACCTGAAAAGAGGGTTCTAGCAAGGTGGGAGTTGGTCTCTTCTCCCAGGGAACAAGTACAGAATGAGAGGAAATGGCCAATGGATATGGGAAAGATTTCTTCACTGAGAGGGTGGTCAGGCACTGGAACAGGCTGTCCAGGGGAGTGGAGGAGTCACCACGCCTGGAGGTGTTTAAAAGATGTGTAGATGCGCCCCTTGGGGACAGGGTTTAGTGGTGGGCTTGGCAGTGCTGGGTTAATGACTGGACTCCATGATTTTAGAGGACTTTTCTAACCTGAATTTTGTTTCTAAGTGGTCTCATGAATCAGGCACATGCTGCCTGCAGTTTGCTGGTGAAGAAACTGAAGGTGCAGCATCAGCTACTGCAGTGCTGAGCTTGGTCTTGAGCAAGAAGGTTCATTTTCCATTTCTGCACCTTTCTGGAGCAAAGTATGAAGGACCAGCTGGTTACAGTTTATTTGAAGGGCAATCACTAAAGGCAGGAGCAATTAAAGGGGAGTGTTGGCTTGCTGGTGTCCCATGGCATTGACACAGGGCCTGAGAGCAAGCAAACACCCTTTTTGTTCCATCTTTCCACCTCTGTGCAGGTCTCTCAGGATGCAAACCCATGAGGAATGCTCACACTCATGCAAATGCGCCTCCTCTTATGCAAATCAGCAATCAGCTTGATTTCCACTCCCAGGAAGTCAGCGATTAATATGTAAAATCAAGGCTGAAGCCAGCAGAGTTTTCCAGCTCCCCTGATTAAGTGAGCAGGGAGATGTCCAGCTGTGCAACACCGGCACCAGTGGGAGCTCTGAGGAGGAAAAGGGTCTGGCTCCCGTCTGCAGCAAGAATGAGGAGCAGAACAGGAGTTTTAAGTTTTTATCCTACTCACACGCTGAGGCAGTGTGCTGCAGTCATGACCCATTTGCTGCTGATAAGGGTTCCACCACAAATGTGGGCGTAGTACCCGGGGTCGTTGGGGTAGGAAATCTGAAGTGATACCTGGATCAAACAACAACACATTTTACACCCAAGCCATGCCACTCCTCTGCAGATAACAGTGTGTGTGGCTTTGGACAGTGGAAGCTGTTATTTTCTCATTGTTCCGTGGTTTGTTTTTTTTTTTTTTTTTTTTTTTTTTTTAATTTAAGGCTTTTTTTCAAGTATAAGACTCCAGCATTACCTGCCACTTCCAGCTGTTTGGTTGGGCTTCATGGCCTCCAATCACTCGCCCTGCCAGCACATCCTTCTGAAGAGCATCCCTCAGGGGAGTCCCAGAGATTGCCCCTAACACAAAAAAGGGGAGAAGAGCAGTTTTTTTGTAGATTCCTAAAGAGCAATAGTCCCCACAGCCAGCCAGGTCTGGAAGATGGAGTGGCTGAGGCTTGCATGTGGTGACACTGTGGTCACTCTCCATCCTGGAGTGTATTCTTCATCCTCCATGAGTGAAAAAGACCATAATCAGGCTTCAAGATACAAAGCTCTCGTATAAATTGACTCATTTCCTACACTCCAACCCCACCTTTATGCACCAACCTACACCCCCTTTCTTTTGGGTTGCAGGTTTTTGCTCCCTCAGAGAACTCCCAAATCTTTCTCATGGAGATAATGCTCCCACAATAGAGGAAAGCCCTTCCTCATTAGGTTTTGCCCTAGTGAAGAAACTGCAGAGAAAAGAAAATCGATATTCTCTAATCTGCACCACTTAGAGGGTGAGAGCTTCACCCTTTCCCAGCTCAAATAAATTGCAACTTACCCAGACAACTGAGAAGAACCAGAAACTGAAACATCTTTAATGAAATGGAAGAATTTTTTCCCCAAGAAAATGTCTTTTTATACTAAAATATCTGCTAAGAAGCTGTGTCTAAATCTGGGATCAATGTAGCTTATCTATACCCATAACTCATTAAACTGATCAAAAATGTTCTCTATGTGGAAAAACCCCATCTGCTCAATGTAGAGCCCAAGGCTACACAAACACCTCCACACTGTATGGTTCCCATGGAGCCACGAGGCAGAAAAATCCCAAGAAATTTGGAGTTCTCTGAGATCAAGTCAAAAACCAGGCAGGGCAGACCCAGGCTGGAGAGGCCAGCGTTGGGTGCACATATTGTATTATTATGCACGTTGTGTTATCTCTCTTATAAGAGATTTATTTGTCAGTCCAGCTTTCTGCTGCTCCATGTGACATGAACTGATCTTTGTCAAAGAGGTAAAACCACAGCTCTTTTTATATCCCCATCAACTGCAGTCCCTTACATTTTGTGTTTGTGGGACATCGTGATTTATATCCATGTAATGGTTAAAGGTGAAATCAGGGACCATAGTAGATGCATAAGTTCTTCAGTTAAATATAGATATAGATAAATATAGATATAGATAATATAAATACATAAATATAAACACAGCCCTGCTTTTTTTTGTTTCCAGAGAGGAAGGAAACAAGAAGTGCCTGCAGCTGATGGAAATGCAGGGACTGGCTTCCACGGTCAGGGGAAATCCCCTTGGGACACAGAGGCCATCAATGGGTGGGAAATAAAGCTCACCTTGAACTGCAGTCAGAGAGTGGCTGTCAAGTCAAAAAAAGGGAGAGTTAAGGAAATGAACTGGAGAAGACAGCAAGGGTGAACTAGCCTGATGTGCTAATGGGATCCACTCTCCATGGAATGCATGATCCAGGACCTTTCCCATATGATTCCTACAGTCCTCTTCCACAAATCACTTTTATTTTAGTGGGAGCCGTAAAAAGTTCAGTGTGATATTTCAACACTGAGACCCTCTTTTAGTCCTTGAGCACACTTTCCCCCTTACACCACAGATCATTTTTAGCTCCCAGGCAGTTTTGGTAGGAGGTCAGAAGGTGGCCTCCTACCCAAGCAATCTCTTCCTCACCTTCACTGCATTCATCATCGCTGTTAGGCCTGGCAAACTCATTCATTTCCTACCAATGATTTATTTTTCCAAAGGCTTTCTGTGTCCCCTACATACAGCCATGTTTAAGAATGCAGTTGTTTATTCTCCTTTTGGACTTCAGGCATTTCTCTCGGGCAGTTGTTTGTCCATACTCCGTCCTCCACAGCCATGCACACGCCATCAGCACTGTGGCTTTGATGCTGGGCTGTGTTGTAATGCCCAAAGGAGAAATAAATTACACTGGGGATGATGAATTACAGCTGTTTTCAGAATTCCTCCACTCCAGGCATTGTTTCAGCACAGAGCTCTTGAGGGATGTCTGCATTTCCCCCTGGGACCCAGGAGAATCATCACGTCCGACTCCAACACCACAAAACCAGCTCAAGCAGCCCTGTTTGTGTCCATATGGCAAAAACCCTCTCATCTCTGAAACAGAAAGGTCTCACCCCTGCTGCCTTTGGGCACTTGTCCATACTGGCTTTCCAAACCAAGTGTAAAAGTTGCTATGAGGAGCACAGGCTGGTGCAAACCAGTGTCATGCCAGAGTGTGTTTTCTGTCCAGAAAAAGCAGAACATCTGAACTGGGGCTCTAGCACTGTTTATTTAATTGGACCTCTGGCATTGTTTCAGTAATTAGTGATCTAGCACTCTTTAATTAGTATACAGCCTTTTGTCCTCGTTCTCAGAGTATCAGGATTAAATATTTTTATGACAGAAGCATTTTCTAGGTGAGCAGGATATTTTAGGAGTGATAGGAAGCATAAGGGGGTTGTGGAGGATAGGAAGGATCTTGAGGAAACATTCTAGGACTGTACAAGCACATAGGGATATTTGGGTGGACTTGAAGAGACCCAGTGCAAGTTATTGAGCACAGAAATGAGCATGAAGTCATCTTTTAGGGAGGTCTTAAAGCACAAACTGAATTGAATGCATACATACATTTATATACTAACTTTAATGTTTAAAATGTTTATCAGATTTAAAGTTGGTCTCATGACCAACCTTTAATACAAATTATTACAGTAATTACAAACCTTTAATCCATATTTGCTGATGCTTCACAAGATGATGTTTGATGGAGAGGGCAATGGACTGAATAAAATCCCAGTTTAGCACACCCTGGGATGTACACATCCATGGGAAATGCTACCTGATAAATTTATCGGGCAGCTGAGGTTCCAAAATGCTGTCTGATAAATTTATAGGGCAGCTGAGGTGCAGGGGAGTTCTAATGCACACAGAAACTGCTCTGAGAGTGATTTTTTAAACAAGTTTGATGGGCAGACTGTCGAAGGCACATGGAAAATGAGAACGAGTTACAAGATCAAGGGCTTTCTGGTTCACAGGGGATAACGAATGAAAGGGAAAGGGCTAAACAAAACACAGGGACACAGATCTGGCAGACAAGGGATGAAGAGGGTGGGGATGAAGAACAGGTGTCTAAACCAGCATTGATGGGCTATTAAGGAACTAACTACAGGCTGAGCTTTGGAGGGAGCTAATTGGGAAGGTGCAACTGATAAGAAGGGAAAAAGGAGGTGAACTTGAGGATACTCAAGGGGGCTGTGCAAGACAAGTGGTTGGACTTGATGATCTTAGAGGTCTTTTCCAACCTTAATGATTCCTTGATTCTGTGACTGGGAGGCAAGGAGGAGATCACAGGTACAAGGTATGAGGGCCGGGTGTTCCCACTGAGGGCACACCAGACTGGGTTCCAGCAGCTGGGCAGGAGAAATCCCAGGTTCTGGGGGTTGCTGGAGATGTCAGGCCTTACATGATGCTCTTAACACGGACTACTGCATATGACAGGGTTACTGGTTTTATTTAAAGCCTTTCTGCACTATCTGGGGAGGTGATGGATTCAGGGCTGCTTTGGCACATGTTCTACTCAGAGAGTAAACCAGTGCATAAGGTTCAGTGACTGGGGAGATGAATAACAACAACTAACACCCCACTTTTTTGTCATCAGCAGCATCTGACAACACCCAGTTTACTTTTGATAATTGTTTGAGTTGAATTCTGGTCTTGAAACTCTGTTTTAAGTATCACATGGATTTGGGTCACTGTCAAAGTAATTTGAGTGTTTTCCTTCCAAGAAAAGAGCTGCTTAAAGCACTTTCCAGCACCTAAAGGAGCTACAAGTGATCTGGAGAGGGACTTCTGACAAGGGCATGGAGCGTTGGGACAAGGGGAAATGGCTTCAAACTGACAGAGGGGAGGTTTTGACTAGATATTTAGGAAGAAATTCTTCCCCGTGAGGGTGGTGGGGCAGTGGCACAGCTGTGCACCTGAATTCCTACAGATAGAATCTCATTAAAAAATGAATTTATATATTAAATATAAAATCTCTATATTAAATCTTTACATTAGGGCAACATATTATTGACTAACTAGATGAATCAATTGTTCTTGTCATTATACCCCCCATAAAAGCTTTTCAGCTTGTCTGAGCACAGAAGATGCAAAAAGAAAACCATCTCCCCTGGTACAGGCAATGATACAATTTTCAGGAATAACATTTTACAGCTGGGTGCTGTATGAAGAATTAGGATGGTTAGACTCTTAATTATCCAAAACACTCCTCATCAAATCAAGGTCAAAGAGCTCCTCTAAGCAGCAAACCTTGCTACCTGCTTTAATATGTTTAATGATTGGTGATTAATTTTGAGCATTCATAAAGCGCCATTAAAATCATTAACTGTTCATTTGCAGCTCGTAATGAAATGTTTTGTTGGGTCAGGCCAAACTGCTCAGTTAGTTGTAATTTCAAACTGTTATTTCTCAATATCGATTTGATTATGTTGAAAAACCTAAAGAGAGGAGCAAAACGTCAATAATTCAAACTATTTAAGCACCACACAGAACTGAAAGAAAAGTCTTGAGAAATAACGTCTTATTTGTTTACTTCTAATAGCAAAGTAGCTTGATCTTGCTCCAAATTCTGCAGAACCTTCAGTCTATAACTCAATCTCCCGTTTTAGTATTTAAGTAACCATTGCACTAGAAAGCAGTTTACTGAAATCCACAGTTTTCACAACTCTTAAGAGTTATGGGTAGGATTTTTCTACAAGCAAATAAATTGTATGCTTTAGAAAAATTAGTCTGTGGAACATTATAAACACTCCTAGCTCCACTGAAATTAAAGGAAAAGTTTAGTATTTATGACATCATAATCTCGCCCACTGTGCTTACTGGAAAAGTTCACTTTGGCCTTAAGTAAAGAGGAAAAATTACAAGATAAACAGCTTACATTCTGTCTCTGAGTCCTTACTCAACATGGAAAAAGTAGTCAAAACATTCAAATATAGTATTTCAATATGCTTTTTGTTTAAAGTGAAAAAGAAAATGCTATTCACTGTGAAGAAAAAAGGTGGAAAAGCAAATCAGGAGCTTAGGTGCATTTTGTAACAGGAAGGAATGTGCATGAAAAGCTCTAAAGACTATTTTAACTAATTTTTTCAATTTCTAAAAGTAGACTGAGAGCTTTTTCTACATCTTTCCTGTATGTAGTAGCCATTACATAGTATCCTGCAATGTCTTCAGATAATTTGAGCCCTCTTGCAAACAAGGACAAAACTCTAATCACTTTTCTGCTGCTCTTACGCAGTTGCCCCTCTTCCTTCTATTTATCTCAATTATGACAACATTAAATTCTGACATTTCCCAGTTTCTCAGATAGTGACTAATATAAAGCAAAATGCAGTTTTTGTCTATAAATCCTGGCTGCCCCATGTGTAAACAGGGTGGTCATGCATTTAGTTTTCTAATTATCTCATAAATCACACCTTGCCTCAGACTGGAAATTCATCACCTTAAACTGCTACAACCTGCTCTGTAGCTGGTGCCATCCTACTCCTGCAGCATGGAGGTTTTTAGAAGTGCTGCAATTCAATTTATTTTTTTAAATTAAAAGATGTTAAAAAAAGAAGTCTAGAAATTAATATTCTGTATCTAAGTGGGTTGTCAGTATGTACATTTGTTCTTTTCCTGCATGTGTATTCATGCACTCAAGACTGACAAATTTTTATCTCAGTTGTGTGCTCAGGGAATAGCATCAAGGCATCTTTTTCTCATATTCTCTCCTTTCTTCTTTCTGACATCACTCATGCTGGTATAAAAAAGAGAGGCACACACCCTGCCATACCTGTTCTTCTCAACATCAGAATTTCTGGGAAAAAACAACAACAACAACTTGTGGCTTCAAAGCGATGGATGGATGCAGGAATATACAAACAAAAACATATCTGAAAGGACAGGATTTCAGCCAATGTCAGGAAGTGTAGCCTTGATTTCATGCCTGAGATGTTTTGGTTTCTGAAATTCTTTTCCCAGGCATTTTTCTGTAAACAAGAGAAATGTTTTTGTAACTGTACCTATGTT
>VYZR01126691.1:8785-30040 GCA_013400675.1 Oxylabes madagascariensis
CGATATACCTATATCTATCTAAATATACGTCTATATTTAATTAACTCTGAAGTTTGGCAGAAATATGCCTGGAAATAAGAATATTCAGTCTGCAGGATTTGTTTGTGCATGTAGAAAAGTGATAGGAAAGCAAGTTGTTCAGCTGCAGCAAAACCACCCAGTTGTTATGACGGGTGGGCTGAGTTCAACCTCTCATCAGCCTTTTGAAAAGGCCTGTAATTTCATTACTCTGATAAATATCAAGGGTCACTTTAAGTCTTAAAACAGAGATTGCTTTGACAAAGCTTTTAACCTCAGGCTGACATTCTACCTTACCTCCATGGTAAAGCCCATTTTTAGAGATTAATTCAAATACACTATTCCCTTTGCAAAGTTAATTTCAAATTCACTCCCTCTGATCTCTTGCAGGTCCGTGGGTTTCTAATGATGCTAGTGTTTGTATTTTTTACAGCCAGAGGTACTAAAGATTCACCTTGCCCTCACCTTCACTATTTCTCAGTAATATCTAGGGATGAGTTAATATATAGTTTCATGATGTGTTTAAAGAAACCTTTCCATCCCTCAGCAGGGGAAGAGATCTGTCATCTTCTTGGTCTGGGATGGGCTGTTTTGGTCCCATCCTGAGATGTCTGATCCTCCTCATGGCCCTGGAGGCCTGGCTAAAACCCCCCTCTAACTAACTGTGCCAGGATCAGGCTCCTCATGGATCACCTTCTACGTCTTCTTGGGCAGATCTAGGCTGCAATGAGCATCCATGTGCCGAGGACAGGCAGACAAATGCACCAGCATGAGCATCCATGGTTCTATGGAAGCTTGGATCAAGGAGATTTGCATTCCACTTGCCAGCTACTGCACTTTTTTGGCCATAATCTGCTGGCAGACAAACCCCTCCTATCCTGCTGTAAGTCCTTTTCATCCAAACATCTCAAAGGCTGATTAAATACTAATTTACAGAGAAAGACAGTGAAATAAAGAAAAAAAAAGTGACTTCCCTGAGACAACAGAAGCCACAGTAAGCCTTTAACTAAGGTGTAAGTTTTGAGGTGATGTTCTGCAAAAGAATAAATTTTATCTGGCATGAGTCAGTGGCAGTGATATGAGTGGAAACACATCCCTGTAGCTCTTGTTTTACCACCACACTCAGCTCTCTCTCAGGGACTCACCCCTACTATGCTGTTCTGCATCTTCATAAGCAGTGGGTTGGCACGAGTGGAATCTCTGTTCAGAGAGCTGGGTTTAAGATGAACCAGAGTGCCTCACAAACTTTTAATTCAAAACATTTTCTTTCAGGTGAGTTTGTAGGGAAAGGGGGCATTGGGAAAGATGTTGGGGAAAATGGAATTACTTACTACCTTTGGGTGAGGTAGTAAGTTAAGCAGTGGTTTTAAAGAAGGGGGGAAATTCAGACACCAGCATAACCCCAGCAAGGAAAGCAAATTCATGAGGGAACAATTAAAAAAGCATAAAAACTGCATTTACAAGTATTCTACTTAGCTTAGTGCTACTTGAGCACCTACATGTTAATGCAGCGAGCTATTTATAGTGCAATAAATCACCTCACTCCTTAAATTGCAAATTTACCTTTGTGGATTTTGAAGGCTGCGGTGTTACCAAATTTAAAGGTGCTGACAGAGCAATCAGTAATTTTGTGGAGCAAATCAAACTGAGACTTTGTGTCAAAACAATGTCATCTTGAGGGAACTGGAGAAGCAAACATGCAGAGAAAGGTATATTCCCTGTTCAAATACTGCCATATTTCTTGTGAATATTCCTTGTGAGAGAAACAGGTCATACTACTAAAGATGCTATAATACTCTTTACAGGATTCAGAGCTCCTGCTTTAAGAGACAATTCACCCTGAAACCACACAGGGAGCAAGCAAGGCTGGCTCTGAGGCATCTCCTGGAGTGGGGACAGGGCTGATGTGAAATGTACACATCTGGTCCCTCCTTCTGCAGAAAACCATGCAGAGCCCAGCTGTCCTCCAGATCTGTGCATCCTTTTCCCCAGACGAGTGGTCCTCCCTCTTGGCAAGGGGTAAAAGCCCCCAGGTTGGGGGGTGCTGCTCCTCTGATGGGTTTGGCCACAAACTTTGCTCTTTTTCCATGAAGATCAATAGAGTGAGCTGGGTCTAATGAATGAAAACCTCTGTGAGTTTTAGGAGAGGGAGGCTGGAAACTCAGCAAGACAAGCAAAGAGTTTACACAATGTTTATTTTTGAGCACACAGGCATCTGCCTGCGGCACCTGAATGGCTGCAGAGATTGTTCTCAGAAATTAATCATAATCGAGCCTGATGCACTGGGTAAATGCGCCGTGACTCATCCAGAGCCGAGCTACAGTGAGCCTGAACGGTGACTGTCACCGTGTCAAGATAAAATAACTTCTCAAGTAGATGATGCATGTGACAGTTGGATGTGCTCATCTAATTGCAATAACCAGCACAGAGAAGAGGAGCTTGCACAAAGGTTTTTGCATTAGCACATACATTTGAGGGTATTTATTGCTTCCAGGACTGCTGAGGATGGACACAAAAGGCTCCCAGATGCCAAGAAAGTTGCTAAGAGCACTGAGCATTTTAAGCTTTCCCGGTCATAGCTGCAAAATCATCTCACAGCACATGCCCTGCTTTGCCTTACATCTGTCCTTACCCACAGGACCAGCCTGATCTAGTGGGTGACATCCCTGCCCATGGCAGGGTGGCTGGAACTGGGTGATCTTTCCAACCCAAACCATTCTATGATTCTATGATTAGGAGTCAAGTGAATTTTGCTTGTTGCTCCTTCAGCCCCCATACAGCTGAAGCCCCAGAAATGGAGATGGGACTCTGCACTGACATGTAGGTCAGCCTGTTGGGGTAGATCAGGCTGCTTGGTCACCTTGAAGTCACCTTGAAAAGTCACATTTCCGTCATGTGCTTGCATGGGGCCAGCACAATGTCACACCCAGATATGTGAGATCAGAGTCAGTCTTGTCACATGATGAATTACACCTCTGGCTTCTACTAAAATGACTTTGCTACAATCTCTGACATTTACTTGTGTGCTTTTTATTTGGAAAAACTGGGTTTTGAAAGTTTACAAAGGCTCTCTTGGGAGCAGAAAATCAATACTGTTGTTAATATTGAGTTGCAGTCATTTGCTGCCATTGCATGTGTCAGTGCTATTAGCAGCGTCAGCTCAATTCATTTTTGCTACCAACCACAGCAATAATAAGGTGATAAAATATGTCCCATCTACAAAAATTCCCGTTTATCAAACAGGTGGAACTTTCAAAGCATTTTAATGTTGGCTCAGGATGGCTCCCATCGATGTCCCTGAGAGTGCCTGGTATTGTTTTCTTTGAAGCTTTTGAAGAGAGAGGAGATTTGGTCATTGATTCAGGGGAAGCAGAAAGACTTTTGAGAGACCACTGAAAATGCAGTGTTTTAATCGCAAAACTTCTGTCAAGATCAGGCAGGTCAATAGAAAATATGAGCCCCATTTCCTTTCAGAGAAGAGTATCATAAAATCATAAAATGGTTTGGGTTAGAAGGGACCTTTAAAGGTCGTCTGGTCGAACTGTGTGAAAACCTTGTGATGTTTTGATTTTTCTTCTCCTGGAAAAGTAAGGTGTTTCTGATAGGGTAGGTGGGAGAGGGAGTTGTCCTCACTGCACTGTGTGATAGTGGCCCCTGACACTTTGGTGATGGTACAAGGGACAAATGGTGACTGGAGAAGTTGGGCAACACAGGGATTCCTTGGTAAGAAATGCAGCACTGTTGGAGGCTGCTCTGCTTTCTGCTCTTTCCTAGAGCCAAGAGTGCATCTGCAGAGTCCTTGACAGCCTTGAGTGGACATGATCAGCCTCAATATACCTGGCATCACTGTTGAGATGAATACAGTTACACCAAATAACTGTTCTTCTCTGCAGAAAGCAATTTAGTCCAGGTCATTCCTCCTAACTTAGTTCACACACCAAATGAACACAGGCAGAACATAGAGATTTTAGCTTTCTAATAGTTTACACTGCAATACTTTTCAGATTGCTCACCCAGTCCCAACCCCCACCCCCCATATGGCATGTCCTCTTTGGACATAACCATGTCACCATGTGTCCCTGAGAGTCCTCTAACGAGGCTCAATGTTGCACACAAAGTCAAGAGAATCATCATTACTCAAAACCCTCTTGCTACCCGATAGCAGACAAATAGGTCTGCTGGGAAAAGGTGCCTGTGGAAGAATGGCTGAGAAACCCTAATAGCAGCAGTAAAAGGCTTTGGATGCTGATCCTGCTGACCATCCCCAGTTGTCTTGGAAATATTTACCCTTGCTATTCCTTCTTACTCAAAACAAACATGCTAAATGATTTTAATGCACTGATCATCTCTTTTTATCCTATATATGATAGGGAGGAGAATCCGATGATCTATACATTATAAAACTGAAAATTAATATTTTCCCCTTAGTTTAGAAAGCAAATAAAGAGCTGTCAAATCATGTGGCTATCTCAAAAGCAGAGAAATTCCTCTCTTACAGCTGAATTCTTGTGATTCAGATTCAAGCAAAGCAGATTATGTCTCTAACCTCTCTTCTCCAGGCCTGTGGATAGAAATGGTGCAGAAGTGCTTTGGGTCTTTTATGTCTAACCTTTGCATAGCTCATATTAAATTGTATTCAAGGAGCTGTTCTAGTGCCAAGCCAAGAGCAAGATTTACAGGGAAATTCAACTAAAGTCACAATGAGAGAAAAGATGAGCAAAGAAATCACATATGGAAGGCTTCAAGAGATTTAAAGTGGATTCAAAAGATGAGTTTTGCTAGAAAAGCAAAATAAAGGCACTCTAAGCATCTCTAGGGAGGAGAGACAAAAACACAGCATTGAGGAGCAAAAGGAGGGAAAGGGATAAATCCTGAATGTTACATCTAGGAGTGGGAATTATGAAAAGGCAGTACAAGCTGATCCTGGCTTTTCTCTATCCAGGAAGTCTTGTTTTCTTGTTTTTCAGGTGTGGGTTTACATCAGGAGGCCACAGGTATGTGATGAAACGTCACAATTGCATCACACAGCCCAGCAACCCCTGTGCCACGTCACTTTCCCTGTGCTGGGCTCTGGTTTGGATGCAGGTGGGGCTGAGGGTACAGCATAAGCCAGTCAGACATGTACCAGTTAATACACCCCAAAAGCTGGAGGATGTGAACCCCATTTAAAGAGGACACTCACTAGACAGCAGAAAATTATTTAGTTTCATTGCAAAATGTATAGGTTTCTATATCAGAACTACCTGTATAGTTAATGGAGAGAAAAGACGCTCAACTCCTCCTCAAATAAATGATTAAAACAATGTCTCATGAAGGCTACCTTCACTTTCAGCTCTGGATGCTGTCAGGTACCCTTCAGAAAAAGGTTTCTGATGTGTTTATAACTTATTTTTTAGGGGGAGGTGAATAGTACTCCCAAAGCCCTACAAGCTGTGGGTGACAAAGTAAAGTGGGGTGAATCCCAGCATTGGATTCTTCCATGGGCTACAGGAGAACCTGAGAGAGATCTCAGTGCAAATGTCACCCATTTTTTACAGTGACTGCTTAGCCATCACATCAACTTTCTCTGCTGGCTTCTCCAGATTATTCTAGGATGAAATCATGGTGGTCCTTGAATGACTTGAAAGTGTAAGTGATGTCTAAGTGGGTCAGAGCTGAACCAGAGGCCTGGGTGTAAACATTCTTTTAGTATTGCTATGTATCTTGAATTTCCAAAGAGCTTGAAAAGTTTGGAAGTCCAAAAGTAAGAACCTTTGTGGGAGCAAGCACATATTTTAAGGCTTTCTTGAACTGCACTCAGTAAAGCACCAGGATGACACAATGTCTTGAAAGAGTGTTAATTTTTGTCTCAGATAAAGTATTCCCCCATGAAAAGTACATAGATGACCAGGTTATATGGGAAAATATATGGTTCACAAGAAAAAGAGGAAGTCTGAGCAGTACATACTGTGGTAGAGCTCACAGATGGACATATTAGCAAGCTGAAAGAATGTTACCTCCTGTAGGAAAGCAGTTACTCTTGCAGAGCAAACATAAAATTTAACCATGGATAGTCAGCAATGTTAGAAAATGAGTCAGTGAAGACACTCCATGAAATTGCTTTATGTTGGTTAGCTTTTCCAAACGTTGCAGTGAAATGTGTGTGCAGGAAAGGTTTTTAAGGCGATTTCACCAGAAACAGTCAGAGCAGAAAAGGGTTAATAGCTTCATTTACTGCGTGATGTATTCCCACGAAAGCCACTGTCAGGCTACAGACCTGACTAATCCCAAGTGTGGTTACTAATTGCTGTCATCCAAACAGTAGCTGGCAGCCATTTAATTTTCCCTTTCACTTGGTGTCATTAACACCAGTGACATATGGCTCTTTCCCTGCCCCAGCTCAGTGGCTACTGGGGAAACCCATGGCTTGAGCTCTGCAAACATAAAAGTCCATCATTAACTTTCAGCATCTGGATGGTGTCAGGAAGAACTGTTTACAGATCTGGATCCTAAATGCCTGCAAGCTGTTGGTTTTTTTCTGGGCACAAGTTAGAATGGCAGTATATAGGTACACTTTTACATCTTTAACTTATACCGGGCTGATGCACAATAAAATTCAGCCAATAGGGGAGATGTAGCTTGAAACACATTACAATATAAATTATTACTCGCTACTTTGCTTTTTTCCCTTCTTTTTCTTGTGTACTTTAATGTAGTTGAGCTGGGCAATTGTTCATAAGTGAGATTGCATAAATCTTCTGAATTACTTTTGTATCTCCTCACTTGACTCAAAATATTAGGTCAAGATTTCAGATACAGATCTCAAAACTCTGTTTCACACCCTGCTATCTGTTCTTACTAGATTTAAAACATTTATCTCTGCTGCCTTATATATAGGTGCTACTTTTTTTTTATATTAAAGTTACACAATATGTCTCAAATCCCACACTGCTTTCCTCTACTTCCTTTGTTAATGTCTATCTAGGCTCATTAATTTTTCAAACAGTGTACTTTTTATTTTCTGCTGGCCACATGCTTACTATGCACTGCAGAATTTTTGCCATCCTGCTTTCAGGTAAGATCTTCAAGATTTAATATCACAGGCATTTCAGATCCTCTTCAAATAGCACAACAACCAAAGTGATGATACTGCTTTTAAAGATCAAGTAATTTCTGAACCAGGTGTCATTTGGAAACATAAAGTAAGACCAAAAAAAAGAAAAAATCTCGGATCCTAGTGATTTTTCTTGCTAGGAAGACAGCAAGTCCCACAGAGGACGGTAAAAAAAGTTTTGGTAACACAGTGAGTCCTGAATAAGAGTATGTGTAGCCTTTTATTTGTAATTGACTTCACCCCTCTCTGAGTTTTAAGGGTAAATAATTTAGTGATGCAAAAGGGTGACGGAGCAGCTGACATAGCACACTCTGGTACTCCGTTTTCTCACCCGTCCTTGTGCTGTATGGAAGTTCTGTTCACCTGAACTGACTCCTGCTGGCTCTGTTTCCTCCTGGAGGGTCCCTGGGAATCAGCAGCAGTAACCCCACACTGCAGAGAGCAATTCTGCCAGCAGCCCCCCAGATCTGCTTCCCACTCTGAATTCTTACTTCCCACTCTGAATTCTTACTTGAGGTCAGCACCTGCAGCAAGAAGTGCACTTTTCTGCAAGTTGACCTTGTACCCATTTTCCTTGCATGAAAGGCATGCTGTATCCAAACAAAATATTTTTTCCCATATACTTTCAGAGTGAGTCCCTTGCTGCATGCCTGGGAGCGCCTACAGTTTTGTGTGTTTTATTTTACCTAAGGTGAAGAGAAATGCTGCTCCAGCTGAAATCAGTGCTCCTCAGACACTGGATTTTATCCTGCAGTTAAGGTGAGCAACAAATCCTTGGGACCAACCTTGTGACTTACCCAGTGAAGAAGCACAAAAACATAAAGCAGCAGCAGGGTTTCTATCCTGTTTTCCACTTTTTCTGGAAAGATAATTTGATTTTTTTCATGTAAGTGATTACACAAGGTGCTTTGTTTGGCACCCTGGTGAGCGATGGGGCCTTTGATGGAAGCACCATAACCCACTTTCCTTCCTCCAGCTGGAGCTAAAATCAGAGCAAGGCTCTCTACAAGAACAAAGGGAAATTGCAAACTTGTCTCCGTTAGCAGAGCATCACAGAGCTCCCTTCCTGACTGCTCCAGCAAGGGTCTCAAATGACATAAAATGAGCAAATTGAACCATTTTTGTGTTAGCACACGGTCACAGCAATGACACCAGCCAGGGATGGACAGAGGGCTTGCATGACAAGAAGATCTGACTCTGCCCTTATACCCCACATCTCTTTTCATGAGGTGAGTAAAAGCTGAGTCAAACCTGAATCACGGTGAGCAGGAACTGCAGTAACATTACCAAAAAGAAAGTCACTCCATGAATTGAAAGAAAAGAAAAGAAAAAAAGGGCTATGTACTGGAGTCCGAAAAGTGGATCAATAAGGACAGGAACATGTTGTGCTAGCCATGGGAAGCACTGTGCTGGGGTTTGCTAGATAGGAGGAGGCAGAAAAGAAGACCCAGGAGGGAGCAGGAAAGTGAGATGCAACCGCAGAGATGGCAGGGAGGCAGAGGACGATCAGTCCTGCCTCAGGCAGTCACACACTTCATTAGGAATGAGTAGTTGGACATTGTTGGGGAACTGGAGACAAAATTCGAGCTGAAAGGCGGCCACCGAGGGAGAAATGTGCATAATTCTGGGGGAAAAGAATAATTTGGGTCAGGCCACGAATCAGCTGCTTTCCCATCTCACTGAGCAGGTCGCTGCTCTGCTCTGGCCGTGAGCTGAGCGGTCCAGCGCACACCCTGCCGGGTGGGATCCCGCCTTGAGAGGGGGGACCCGGGGCATCCTCAGCGTCCGAGGAGCAGGGATGTGGGTGCAGGCACCCCTCTCCGCCCGGCGCTGCCAGGGACAGGGACAGCGGTGCCAGCAGTCGGGCGGGCGGGGCGGGGGATGCAGGCCAGCATCCCACGGAGGGCTGGGGAAGGAGGGATTCCATCGCACAGCGCCGCTCCCGTCCCGGTGCCCATCGAAACCAGAGGTTCCAGGCGGGGGGTGCTGCCCTGCTCCCCGGCAGCTGCCGGCGGTGCCTGCGGGGTTGGGGCTGGCGAGACGCAGCCGGAGGATGCTCCGCGCTCCCTTCGCCCTGCCGGGGCTGGACCAGGCTCGGCAGCGTGCGCCTGCGCTGCCAGCCTTCCTCCCCTGCCGCTCCTCCTCCTCCCCCCGCCGGCGCCTACTCCCGGCTTTGGCGGTGCCGGCGGCCGCCGGGGCCGCGGTGTCGGACAGCGCCGGGGTTATGCCCGGCGGCAGGCGGGGCGCAGGGCCAGGGGCAGCCCGCGGCCGGCGCTCGGAGGTGTCCGGCAGGAGCGGGGGGCGGTGATCCCCCAGCACCCCCGCCCCCGGGAAGGGAAGGGGTGCACGGGCGCTCCGCGGCGGGGGAGGAGGAAGATGATGCTGCCGAGGATGCTGAGGATGCGGCGGGCCGGAGCGGAGCGGGTGCACCCGGGCAGCGCCTGGCTGTGCTGCTGGCTGCTGGGCTGGCAGGCGGCCGCCCTGCAGCTGCCGCCCTGCGAAGAGGTGAGATTTTCCTCCTTCTCTCTGGGTTTTCCCCATCCGTGAGGGCGGGTGGGGGGTACGCACCGGCTCGGGAGGAGGGTGGCATCCCAGCAGGGGGGTGTTGCTGGCTCCCCCGGAGCCGTCCGTGGGATGGTAGAGGGGTCAGACCCGCGGGGAAGGAACGGGCGGGGGCTCTGGGGCGGCCGAGCCCCCGCATCACGAGTAGAGCGGCTCCCTTGGCCGCGAACCGCGCTCCCCGCTCCCCTCGGCCGTGGGGATCGCTGCTCCCCGCTCCCCTCGGCCGTGGGGATCGCTGCTCCCTTCGGTGCACGGAAATAGCAGAGCCCCCCTCCAAACGAAGGGGGCTCGGCCGGCCTCGCTGTTTTCCTAATTACCGCGTTGAATCAGCGCAAAGGTGGAGAGTGAGGCAGGGATGTGTGTGAAACTGTCCCGCCCTCCCGCTGTCAGCTCGGTGTGTCCGGGGCTGAGCCGTGCCTGTGACATGGGCAGAGAAACTTTCCGGCTCTCTGCTGCTGTAAGAACCCGAACCCGAAGCGAGTCGGTGTGCTCGGGGCGGGGACGGCTCTGCGGGATGCGGGGCTGAGGCGGCCGGACAGGGATGCGCAGCGCCGGGTGGCCCCCGAGGTTTTCTGGGGAAGGGACCTGAGCTTCATGAAGCTGTTTTCCAGGGTTTCCAGCCTTACTCCTACGTGCAGGGAGATCCTGTCTGCTGCTGTTAAAGAGCAAGTGGGTCTTTCTGTGCTTTAAACCAGCAGTAGAGGTGAGGAGGCTGGGGATCACCATCCCAAACAGGGCTAGGTGGCCGGAGCTCTGCTCAGGCAAGCAGAAACCTCTAAGTGGGTTACAAGTCCCCTTCCTTCTAACCCCCTCCTATCCGAGGATGCTCTGGGACCAGAGCTTCCCCGCTTTACCTCCTGCAGTTGCACCGTTTAGCAAGACGGAATTTGTACATTCTCAGAGTGGGCTGGGGGTGGGTGACTGCAGCCAGGTGGGAGCACTCGGCTGGTGAAGGGTCCTGATCCATGCTTGGAGGCTATTGCAGTGTGGGACCTCCTCGGCTGAGGGTGCAGAAGACCCTGTCTCCTTCCTGTGATGAAAGAGAGCATTTCTGACCTGGGGAATATTCTCTCTCTGCCTATGAAATTTCCTTGTTGTCTTCCAAGTAGCAGAGCTCAGTGCTAGTCTAGCGTGGGAAATCTTGCAGTAGGGAGTGGTGATGTCTGGCAAATCAGTGTCTGTTTTGGGCATGTTTCTCCTAAATGTTGATCATTCTCAGGGCATGTTTTTCCTAAATGTTAGTCATTCTCAGAGAGGAATTTATGCAGCCACCTGCTTTAAATTACCTATCTCCCTTTCCAGCTAGTGAAGGGAAACAGGTACTTTTAGAGCTGTTTTCATCCCAAAGTCTTTGCTTCAAAAAAAATGAACCTCTGCAGATGGTTAAAGGTGAGAGATGAACCTGTGCAGTGGTACCAAAAGTGTAGAGCTGATATTTTCAGCATCTTGCATTGGGCTTTAGGTGTTCAAATTCTCTCTGGAGCCCCACTCCTGTACCCCTTTGGATCTGGACCTGTGTGCTTTTGCTTTCTTTTCAGAGAGGCTGACAACGTTGTTTTACTTGACTTGAATGCTCTTTGAAACAGAGACAGCCCTCACTCACATGGGTAAAAAGCTGTCATGAAAAAAGCAGCCATGAAAATGTATGTCCCAGGAAATGAGATTACAAACATGTCTGGATGGAGATAAAGGGGGAAAAAAGGCGCTTACAAAGAACCAGGATGCTTTACAAAAGCGAAGAACAGAAGTTTATATTTGTCCCAGAACTTTGCCATTTGCCCTAATTCAGTCCGATTTGAGTGACCTGGGTGTATTGCCATGAAAGCCACATCAGCTCCCGATGAGATTGGCTCTGATTTGGGCAGACTTAGACAGGGATGAAGTTGTGCCATAAGAAAGCACAGCCTGTCAGAGAGTATTGAAGTCCTTTAAAGACTTGGTAAAAGTCTTTTGTTTTATACCCGAAAGGTCTGGGAAGCACAAGGCTTAATGTACTGACAGGTAGTTCATTTTCAATCTATGGGGATCGTTCTTTAGCAGCACTTTCCTCCCTCACTCCTTCCTTGACAAGTTGTTTTTTTGTTCCCTCACTTATGACAAATGCAGATATCTGCTGGTTTGTGAGATTTCTGTGCTGCCACAACATTTGGAGCAGTGGGATCTCTGGCTGTGCCTGAGGCTCCTTGGTGCTCTGATTACATAGATAGCAAAATAATAATGTCTAGCAATGTCACTTTCCAGAAACCTTTTTGTCATTGACTTGATTCGTCAGGGACTGTAGTAGTTCAGCACACTGGATTTAGAAGGGATGTGTTTGTGCTGCAAACCAAAGGTACAAACAGCTTGAACAAATGTTCCTGTGAGTTTTTGGAGTAAACTGATACAGCCATAAACTTCTGGCACAACAGTGTTCAGTCCAGGCTGTGATGGTCATTCACATCGTGAGCCCTCCCTGAGCTGTCCAATGCCAGCAGGAAATTTAGAGGTGATTTGTCCAAGAGATCTCCAAGAGATGGAGGCAGGCTCAGCTTGGATGGCTGGGGTACCTCTGGGGTACAGAACCTGGGGAGACCCATGACTGTACCCTGTGCCTCTGGTGACTTGGCAGCTCGAATTAGGACAGTGGTAGAAAATAAGTGCTTGGTGAATTCTTTCTGCTATGCCAGCGATGATCAGGGTACTCATGCAAATGTTTCATGTGTTGCATAAATTATGACTTTGAGTGGAATTGATGACACCTATGCTTTTCACTGCCATTAAATACACATTACGCTGTTATGTTGGAAATAATGAGATACTCATGCCAGTCCCCCTGCTGCTGCAGGGACAATAGTTGTTACATCTTATGTTCCAGTGTTTGGTACTTTTTCTTTTCTAAACTTTTCAACTGAATGAGTCCTCTTCAGCTTCCCCATACAGATTCATCCAAATCTGATTTTGATTTCAGGATATTTGATACTCAGCCTAAATGGGTCTTGTCTTCATTTCATCTTTTCTTTCCCTGTGTTGTTTTGTGCAATAATAATAAAAAAAATTGAACTCACTGAGTGACTCTTCTCTTAATTCCCATTCAGCCAAATTGCTTTCAAAGAGAGATACAGAGTATCCTGCTGGCAAAGATGTTTTCTTTCGTACTCCTGTTCGACTCAGTTATTATGCAGATTGAGACATGCCTTTGACATTGATAATAAATGTGATTCTGATACATTGCATGGTTCACCTGCTGTTTCAGTAGACAGGTAAATTAAAGGGTAATGCTAAATGCTTTCTTTAAGGGAATGTATTTTGCATTAGTCTGCTAGAATGCTTATGGAAAAGACAAACACAATATAAGAAATGTTCTTGGAAAACGAAAGAGTCTTTTATAAAATCACTTGCAAGGTAAAGGCAAAGAAGTCTTAAGAGTAAAGGGGAAGCATGAACTTGAACTTAGGTCAAGTAAGGTGGATTTGGTGTGTTGAAATAGTGCCAATTCTCATGATGAGAAAAGGTTAAAAAATCGAGTATGTCTGAGCGAAGTGGGAAGTATTTTAAGTATATTAGTACGTTAAATCAGGATACTAGATACTGAGTTAAGCAGTGTGGGAAGCAAGGTGAAATTCTGTCTTTGCATGTAAAAGATGGAGAGGAGATGTGTCAGTCTTGGAAAGGTGTTATGTAAGCCAGCACGCCTGTCACCAAGTACACATGGCAGGAGTAACAGGGATGTCTGCTGGCAGGAATCTGAATATCTGAAACACTCTTGTGGTGTAAGTGAACTGTGCCTGCTTGGGAAGAGGTTTGGAGTCATCGCAGAAGATTTGGTAGAGGCAGCGCATGTGCTGATGGTGAAACAATTTGGGTGGGTGATTAAAAGAAAAAGAAAAGAATAAAACCTGTCAGAGTGGTTTTGTGCCCTATCATTAGTAC
Source organism: Oxylabes madagascariensis (assembly GCA_013400675.1). Lineage (NCBI taxonomy): Eukaryota > Metazoa > Chordata > Aves > Passeriformes > Timaliidae > Oxylabes > Oxylabes madagascariensis. The sequence goes on from VYZR01126691.1 coordinate 22,368, forward strand.
TCAGGAACCGTGAACGCTGTGTTTGTTCTACACCTGGTTAATGAGCACACAGTGATCACAGCAAAGGGTGGGGCTGTCTAGGTAAGGAGGGGGTAACTTGCCAGCAAGAAAAAGAAGAACATGCATTAATGCATGGGATAGAGAAAATTAATGAGATGCAAATCTATAGGATAAGGTAGAAATAAAAAGGATTTTTGCGCACTTGAAAGGCTAGATGTTTCTATTGTTAAACGGTAATAATTTTTTATTTTTATGTAACCATAAACAACTTTTGGGTTGATCAAATACAACTATTCCATCTTTGAGATTCATTTAGTCTTTGTTGGCTTTAAAATCGCTGAAGGGATTAGCTCATTTAGAAAGGAATTCTCCTTCTAAGTTGGTTTCCTTGCTTTCCCTCTCTCTGAAGCATCTACATTTCCTATTTTGGCAACAGAGCAGGTGCTACCTATACCAGCTGCTGGGATGATCCAATGTTGTATTCCCTGATTTCTAACCACCTTGAAAGATATTAGACACTTAATCTATGAACGATTCATAGTCAGCAGAAGAGGCTGTGGAAAGATTCCTACACAGATCATTTTATTTCTTTCACGTCTTGCTACATGGAGTTTGTCTTTGAGGGGGAAGGAGAAATGTACAGCTTCCATTTTCCGTGGTGGTGAAGGGTCATAAAGATGAGGAAAGAGGAGCAAAAAAACAGGCTACAAAACTGCTGACAATGAAGTTGATGGAGTGGAAACACATGCACAAAAGGTGAGGAGACAGATGCTAAAACACAGGTGCCACAGCGGAAAGTACATGAGGAGACCAAGGTGGGGGAAGCACAGGAGAGACTGGTGAGGTGTCAGGAATGAAAACCTGGGAAGGAAGACAGATGCCGGCATAAAAACTGGATAGTGAGCCATGGTCGTAATGATTCAAGGATAAGAGAATTAGTCATAGTGGAAACTGCTGTTACAGACCATAAACTCAAAAGAGTAGTAGCCATTAAACCAACACAAGATTGCATTTCTCCCACCATCAAATATCACTGGATCATTCAGGGCGAGTTTTATCATTAATAAAGAAGGCCATGATTTTATTTTCTCTTTTTCTTCATAGGTTGAGGTTGAGTGAGAATGGGAGCTGTGCTGGGATTCCTGACACATCCATGCATCATGGAGTCAGGACTACCAGTCAGGCAGGGGTCAGGATGGGTTTTTGCAGGGCTTTGGGCTGTCAGCTGCCTCATCCAGGCCATGTTTTCCACCAGGTGTTGGTTGGGAAGGCTTTGGCAGTACTGTGTGCTGCTTCATGCCAGGCAATGACCTGGGTCAGAAATGCTGGAATCACTTGAAGGGAATCTTTTCCTTGAGGCTGACCCTGTGCTCAGTGAAGGTGTTGGCAGGGCTCCCACTGACTGCAACGACGGTGGGGCAGAGCCAGGGGCTCTCAGACCTGCAGGGCTCGGGCTGTGGGCAGCAGGGAGGTGCCGTCACTTCAGGCTTCCCTGTGTCATGTGGTAGGTTGCTGTCAACACCCACTGAAGGAAGTAGTAAGCGTCAACTAAGTAGAAAAAAAAATTGAGAAGAGCAGATAAGGGTTGGTAAAAAGAAAAGTAGCCTTGAATGCCTCATACTTGAGATAGGAGAGAAACAGTGTTTGGGAACGGGTCCCACATGTCTCCCAGATGGTGCCAAGGTTTTTCTAGGGGCTGCTGCTGTGAAGGTCCCGTGTTGTTATCCAGCATGGCCATATCTTCCCTAATGCTTACACCCACGTGGAAGGAGTGACCCACTCACTACCCCTTGGTAATAATACCTTAGGTCTTACCCTGGACCTGAAAACGTGTTTGGATTTAGATTGCTGGTACTGGGAACATTTTGGTTTTTAATCTTTTGAAAACAAAAACCTCTGGTTTTGAAGGAGAGGAATAGATAAGCCTCCCTTTTTGTTTTTTTATTTTAACAACCATCTTCTAAAGCAAACAAACAAAGAAACAAGCCCCTTTCAATTACAAAACATTATCTAAGTCTCATAATGACCTTGTTTCACAAGCATTGTGATACTCTCTTTGATAAATAGTGCCAGACAGTAATCGCTGTGCGCTTGGGACACGGGCTCAGAGCTGATTTAAGATGACCTAGGACAACATGTGCAGCTGAGCCACTGGCTCTGCTGTGGTGGTGCTGATGATCCTGCCACCGTGCTGAGTCAGAACTAACGCTGATTCAGCTGCAAACTCACCTGCCCAAAGGAAAAAACAAAACCCAAAAAAAAACCAAAAGGAAAGGGTGAGGGTTTAGCTGGGAGAGTGGCAGAGATGACTCACTCAGTGTTTAGGTTCTGGGGTGCTAGAAGTGGTACAGGTGGCTTTGGGACCTACTCAAGGGCACAAGTCTGCTCTTCTTTTATTTCTAGAACATAAAATTTCGGTGGGTTAGAACTAGCCTGGATTTACTCTGAGATAATGTCAAGGGGATTGTATTTCCTGATGTAGGAAGAAGAAAACGAAAGCTGTGTGTTAAAGGTGTGAAAGAACTGGATTGTTGCTCTCTGTTGTCCTTTGATTTAAGAGATACAAGTGCTGTCCCTGTGAGGAAAGGTATTTGCTGGCTGCAAGACATTTTCAATGAAAAAAATAGTAATTCCAGATGATGGTGTATTCCCAAACAGAAAATTTCTTTGACATTGAGTTTTTACTGCTACAACGAGAAGACAAATCACTCATCACATTGATATGGGATTAACCTCTCCTACCTGTTAGTGTTTTGCGGTCAAGAAACACAGCACACAGCAGAGGTGATTTATGGTGATACTTGAAGACTATTGGAAAGTACCTATAAAAACTGATAGGAACTGTTACCTGGTGCTGAAAATGCTGGGTAGCTCAATTTTCATTTGGTTAGATTTTGTTCCACCTTAGAGGTACAAATATTTTCCAGGGATAATCCACAGGAAAGTGGCTCAGGGTGTTTGGGATTGGTTAAAAGGCTATGCCTGCCCTGCCAAGAACAGAAGCATCAGGAGAAGATACTCCTGTAAACAAGATGAGCCAGTCCATGAGTACGGGCAGATCCCTGGCCCTCTTCTAGTTAGCAGGGTAGACCCAGTCAAAAGAGCTATTTTCTATATTATAATTACCTATGTGGGTTACTAGTGCTAATCTTATAATCCAATTTGATGAAAAACCCCTGCTTTAGGGAGAGGTTGAACTTTCCCTCTGAGGGTGGAACTGACCTGAACATGCTTAGAGGTGTTTTTAATGTAATGAATATGGTCAGAAAATATAAATGCATTAGATAACCAAGCCAGAGGGAGGAGCGATGGGGAGTGCAAAACCTGAACATGCCATTAACATAATTGCTGCTGGCTTGATAAAATACAGTAGACATTTAATAGTAGAGAAATCAGTGTCTAAATCGAGTGTACTGTCACAGAAAACTGAGTGCACAAGGTGGTGACTGCTAGCAGCAAACTGAAGGGTAAAGGTGATTTAGACCTGAGCTGTTTACTCTTAAAGTGTTAATTTCCCACGGTGTTTCCTGTGGCGTATGAAATCCTTCTGGTTTTGTACTCACTCTCTGAAGTTTCTTAAAGGAAGACCTTCACACAGGCCAGCATGTTTTATACACACAAGGGGTGGTGCTGTGTCTTTTGAGAGACGTACAGCAGAAATGGACGACTGCTGATTTTTCCCAGGCTTTTATATCCATGGCTCCCTCCTGCTGGCAGGTCAACAGTGCTGATCAAATGCTGCTTGTTTCTGGTAAGCTGCTTTTCATCTCCAGCTCTGTGGTTCCCTGAAGCAAATGAAGAAAAGAAAGATTTCCCAAGACAGTTCTTTTCTTCTCTCTTTTGTTTGTTCTTATTTAATCCAATTTTTAAAAAATTCAGGCTTCTCTTGAAAGAACGAGGGGCTGTAACCAGACTTCTTTATGGCAGGATTCATGCTTGCATGAAGGGACTGTGAGCTGATGTTCATCTCAGGGATGCTGGGGAAAGGCTACACGATAGAATTGGAGTGGGAAATGATTCAGCTTATCATGCTGCACCTCCCTCACAAGCACCTGCCCTGCAGACCTGCTGATTAGCTTGTCTTGCCTTGTGGTGAATGTCAAGTGTCCTGATTAGCAGGAGAGTGGCTTTCCCCTAGAGCTGCTCAAGTAACAGCTGAACCCAGGCCAGCTCCCTCCTCTTCCAGAAGATCTCACGGGATGACTGTCAATTAATGCCTGGTTTTGATGCTGAGTATAGGATACATCAGGGCTCTGAATTCTCCTTCTTTAGCTGGAAGCCCACTGTTCTCTGTGTTGGCCTCTGCACAGTGAGGCAGTAGATCCAGAGGCGTTGCTCTGTCCTGCACCAAAGGAACACATCCTGTTAGAGTCATGCCATCCTTTCAGAGACACACTGACCAAATGTCACAAATAGTTCAACACTGAGCCCTGAACTGCTACTGAAATAGCTGTGATCAATGACCACACTCCCATTCACCCCGGCTAAGAGGAGGCGTAATGTGAAAAACAATCAATTCCTGTATTTTTTGGTTTTGCAGTATTTCTAGCAGCACTTAAAGCCAACTCTACTTAAATGTTTGCTGGTTCTTCTGAGAAGTCATTGCTTTGCAGTTCCAGCTTTTAAATTAAAAAAATCCCAAACAAACCAGCTGGTTTGCTGCATTGCCCATTGTGATACTGACCTGCAAATCTCTTGAACTGCTTTGCTAAACAAGGGAAAAAGATTTCCTTAAAGCCTCATCATGTGCTCATGCAGGAATCACAGCTTTCATTGAAAAAGGTGGGAGAAAAGAAAAGTTAAGTTGGCTCCTCAGTTCTGAAGAGAAGAATTGAAAATGTGAACTTTGAAAAATCTGTAAAGTTAAATGAGGTGGAGCCAAGTTGCATAGTGTTTTAAGGTCCTGTGGCACTTAAATAGGTTATATGAATTTGATGGAGTGGAAGCAATGATGCCTGACTCAAGGTTTTGGGAGGCTTTATGTGTCTGTTACTGAAAGTACTATTTGATTAACAAACTTTGACATTATTTAAATTTAGCATTTACACTGTAGGTAGTCTGATGGGAAGACCCAGTAGCACCTCATTGGGCACCATACATGCTAGATATAAAAATAAATTACTGGGGCAATGACCTGGTCTCATAGGAGTCTCTAGCCTGCTGAACAGGGCAGACCCAAAGAGCTCTGGTCCCTGTGCTGTCAGTGTGCTCCCTGGCATGGATTTGCCCATGGCAGCTGGCACAGCATGGGACACTGCAGTAGAAACTCTGGATGAACCCCACAGGAATCCTGCAGTTAGGCAGTAAAGATGAGTAGAGGCAGTTGTGTCATGGGATGATGATAACTGGGTACTTACTGTATGTTAGGAAAGCACGTGGCACCCTGATGGTTCTTCAGGACAGCAGAAAATCAGTGTGAAGAGACCTTGCTCCAGTGATCCATGTGTAATCTGAGCATGAGATCCTGATGGTGTGGAAGCAACACAGGGCAGAACCAGCATTTCTACCATAAAAAGAACCTACCTTGTTTTTAATTGTACAGTTTAGGCCCCTAGCTTGACCTAAGTATCTAGCAGAGACAATCACCACTCAAGATTAATATTATCATCCTGAAAGTGATTTTTCTGCTGAATGTGCCCATTTTCTTCCACTGGCTACAGAGGGATGCTCGCTTTTGCCAGGTAGATGCTCAGCTTTTAGTTACCTGAAATGAAATAAGGACCCATCAGTGGAATCTGTCTCCACTGTGAGTTGCCTTAGCTGTTACACAAGCTACAAGGTCACTTTGCAGCACTCTGTAAGCTGCAGGGGTGAGGGTGTTTTGATAAAGCTGGGACATCTCTGCAGTGACCTAATTATACTGGAGAAGGGATCTAAATCTTTGCCTCTGAACTGCTGAGTTAGAAGGGAAACGCAGCAGGAGCACAGTTTTGGTCCTTAGTTCTGGAGAGCTGTTTGTGAGCCAAGAGTTTTTATTGCTTTGCCTTGTAGCAGCTTCCTACCGAAGGTGCATTATCACACAGCAGAGTCCCTTCCTATCCAGGGAATAATTAACATCAGGCTAATGCCAGGGTAAATTTCTGTATTATACGTACAGGATATACCTATGTCTGTCTGTCTATCTGTCTATCTCTAGACACACGCATTTAAGCTTGCCTGTAACAATCAGCTTGTAATTTGTCAAATGGGCCAGACCTTGTATCTGTGTTTAATTTCCCACTGCAAAAAGGCAGCTGCATGATTTTTTCTGGCTTCCCATGTGCATGGTTACAGGCTGGCTGCATTGCCCAGGCAGGTAAACCAGCTCTACTTGCATTTCTTTGTGTCCTAGACTGGTCATATCTCACAGGCACAATCAGTAGCAAGGGACAGCTGAGGAACAAACCCTGATGTCTCCCTCCTGCCTTTCCCCCAGTCCATGGGCTGATGAGTCACTGCTGATTGATTTGACTGATGCAGCCCTTGTGCTAACACATTACCCTGCCCCTGGAAAAGGTTTAATGGAGCTACGGACAGAGCTCTGCCTACTGCTGTCACACCGAGCTCATCCCTCACCAGGCCTTGGTTGGGTGCAAGAGGGAATCTTGCAGCTCCAGGCACTCTCTAGCTGCTAGAAATGCTAACAAATTTGCATTTGTAGCTGCCTAAAGAAGCTTCCCTAGTCCTATGGGTAAATCTGGACTTCAGGAGAATTGTGCACTGAGCAAGGCTTGGCTAGACCCTGCTACTGGAGATCATTTTAACTGGAGTTAGCAGCACAGACACAGAAAAGAGTCCAGAAGTTGAATGTAGCTGATGGCCAAGTTAAATCTGTTTTCTTCACTGTTTACTTAGCTCAGACTGCCTTGGGCTGCTAGTTTCTCCTTGGTTTGATTTATTAGTTATTCTTGCAGTGGAAATGGACTCCGTGGGCTTGGAGACAACCCAGGAGGGCAATACTGGATGAGGCTTGCTCATAAGTGTACAGTGTTACATATTTTTCTTGTCAGGCTGTGATTCAAGATACTGCCTTGTTCAATGAACGGGATTATTTCACATGAGGCAGTTAAATGCTCACAAAGGGCTGGTCCTATCCTGGGACGAGTGGTTGCAAGTCAGGCAGAAGTTCCCAAGGTAAACCTTCCAAGTATGATGTCCTTCTAGTGTCACAGGTGTCATCAGTCTCTATTTTGTCTTTTTTTTTCCCCCCCTCAAAATGGAATATTCCTAAAAAACATATAGCATTTCCAAACTTGGATATTGATAAAGACTCAGCTAAAATTTGTAAAGAAAAAAAGTCTTATTTGCTATGGGGTTGTTTTTTTTTTTTCCTGTTTGAAAATACTCAGCCATCTGGTCTGCAAACAAGTAAAATGCTGAATGATATTGGCAGTAAAACATCCACTGAAAAACAATGAATGGGAGAAGGAAACAGTTCACAATCTTTCTGTAGCCTGGTGGGTTTTGGTTTTGCAGTATTTTTTCCACAGAGAAAAAAAAATTTCCTGGGTAAAATTTATATTTGTAAAATGCAGAACCTGGTAATAGTCTTCATAGAAGTAAATGCAGCTTTGGCAAAGCGTAAAGCCAATGAAGTTATTCTTATTTTTACTTCCCCACAAGAATGAGTTAGGTTTGGCAGAAGAAGCACACCTTTTCTTCATTTTCAAAATGCTTACTTTGTAGTATTACAT
>VYZR01126691.1:50189-67845 GCA_013400675.1 Oxylabes madagascariensis
TTTTTTTCTTTTTTTTTTCTTTTTTTTTTTTTTTTTGCCTTAGAAGCAAATATTATTCTTGGTGGGATTTGCAGTCTTCCACATTAAAGGGAATGTTTTCTAATGCATTTTGACAAGCTCACTTTTAGCTGGAAAGCTGACCATCTCCTGTTGCATGGGAATTTTAGAATGAAATATCCTTTGCTCTTCAACTGAGCAAACCCCACAACTCAAACACTCCTCCCTCCTCTCCTTCTTCCTTCCAGCCTTCAGAACGAATGACTTTGTCATCCTGAGTGGTTTCACCTTAAAGACTCTCAGGTGGCAGGGACTCCTCTGAGATGACATGTACCATTCTCTGGAGGCCCCAACTCTCTCTTTGGACAGTCAAAAGAGACATTTAGACTCTTTTAAATGAGGACAGCAAACTTCCAGACTCCCAACTCAGGGCAGATTTGATACTGTTGAAATAGGTACAGTTTGTAGAGAAAATCATAGAGAAAAATGGAAATGTAATCATGCTGTAGCTGTGCTTAATTTTGATTTTCAAAGCCAATGAAAAATACGTTTGGTTGTCACTTCAAGATATAAGCATGTCATGCCCATATAACATCTCTTAATTTCCACTGTTCTTCCTTCAGTGTTGAGCCTTGCTTAAAACTTCAGAGCTTACAAAGTACACTGTGGCCAGCGGTGGAGGAGGCTGTGGGAACCTGTGCCAGTGCTAGCCTGAGAAATGCAGAGCTCACAGTATTTGAAATCAGCTGCTTTATATGCACATTGCCTTTCAGTATATTATTATTCTTTTTTTTCTTTTTTTTTTGACTACATTAACCTTGTGCTGGCTCCGTGGGGCTGGCCGACACAAGATGGATGGTGATGGTGGCCTGGCACAGCAGCCCACACGCCCGTGCCTGCAGAGGGGATGCCTGTTTGCTCAGTAAAGGCACGCTGAGCAGCACTGCCTGCCTAATTGGCTGGAGAACCCTGTGCCCCTTACTTCATGTGATGAGCTTCCCTTGGCAAGTAAACAGATGGATTATCAAGAAAGCTTTGCAGAATGATAAAAGTGGGGCTAAATGTTCCTATTTTCTTGCTTTTTGAAGCTCTGCGGAACTGCTGTTTGGAATTGCCACGGCAAGGGCTGCTGCAAGATCTCCTCCCACGGTGAAAGCAACTGCCTTCCAGCAGTCCCTGAGGCAGGATCAACACTACAGATTTAGAAAGCTCTTAACAAAGAGTTTGATCCAGTTTTTTGACCCTCAGGAGACCTGCATTTAATTTTCTTGTGTGTGACTTGCCACAGCACTTGGGGCATGATTCCAAACTGGTGAAGAGCCCAGCTGCTGTTGTAACAGGTGCCTGGATAGGAGCACATTTTAAAAACAAGGACCTAAATGTCCTGGTTCTTAGCTCCTGGGCAGAATTACATCTGGGATAAGAACCCTTGTCTTCACTGGAAGTGTTCAAGGCCAGGTGGGATGGGGCTTTGAGCAACCTGGTCTAGTGTGTGGCATCCCTGCCCCATGCCAGGGAGGTTGGAACTAGATGATTTTTAAGGACCTTTCCAATCCAAACAATTTTGTGATTCTGTGTTAGAAAGATGCTCTGAGGATAAAGTCGCCAGAGTGCCCAATGTTCTGTGTTATAAGGAAGGAGATGTAAGCTAAACACTGAATTGGAGGATTTTTTTAATAGACTCTGATTTCAGATCTTAGATCTAGAGCTGAGAAGAGCACTACAGAGCAGGCATGGGCACCAGGGCTGTTCTCACCCTTTTCTCTGGGTGTCACCACTACCTCAGAATTTAAAATATTCCAGTTAGGGTAGGAATATGAACCCCTGCAGACAGATCCTGCTTTGGACATGAATTTACAGCAAGCTTAGTGAATGTCAGCTGGTTTAGAGCTCATGTGCTGAACTTGCAGCATGCTGAGAAAACTTTTGCTTAATGGAGACTGACTTGAGTAGGGAGTAATCTTTCCCTCATACACTGGCCTCAGGTGACGCTTCAGCTTTGGGGAGAGGCATAGGTTTGTTCTATTCTTACAATTTCAGACTTGCTTTGAATTTTGCCTTTGGTGCTTTTGGTTGGTTCTTGTAGATTTTGATGTTAGGGTGTGCAACTGCCTCCCCAGCTGCATGGCCGGGATGTGGAGCCCAACTGTGGAACTGTCTTGGAGCAGAGCAGTGAGCCTGAGCCTTCTGTTCTGTAAATCTCTGATTATTTACTTCCTTACACAGTGAAACTGCTGATAAACTCGGAGGGAGTCACATGCAAATCCTGCATCCCCAGGAACAAATATGACACCTCTTTTAGCTCTGTGTGCACTCCAGCTCGGGCAGCCCTTTCTGTGCTCTGTCGTGGCGGTCAGCACGGTCTCGTTTCTATTTTCAGCCTCAATTGATTGAACATCTGTTTGCTGGGCTTTGGCTTCATTTCTCCGCGCTACCTGCAAAGGAACTGAGGGAGCAAACAGCTTTCCTGAGCTATTGTTACTGCCTGGGGCAGGTCCAAAGAGCTTGACTGCCCCACGCAGCCATCCTGGGGGCTGGCCAAGGGGACTGGGACAAGAGGGGAGTCTGGCATCTGCTCCTTGCTGGAAGGATCAGGCTGAGCTGGCTTGGCAAGGACACAAGGAAAATTCTCATTGGAATCTCTGATGTCATGAGAGAGGGAAGAGGGTTGTCATTGCCCCAGGAAAAGGGTTGTAAATTGTGTTTCCTGCTCCTCTTGCTGGAGGGTATTTCCATCCAAATCTTTTGTGACCTCTTCCCGTGGGAGATTTGCATAGAAATAGGAAAAAGAAATAATGAAAGGGGAGAAAGTGATCATGTGGAGCTTGTGGGGAAATAATACTGCAGGTGTTTTAGCTGGAGCTTTAGGTCACAGTCCTTAAAGGAAAGGGAAGAGCCTTTGGTTCTGGTTTGTCATGTGGGTCTGAATGCCTTTATGCTTTGTCCCAAGTTACATATTGTTGCTCCTGTATTTCTGGGGCACCTGTATCCCAACCGCTCTGCAAAGTCCAGCCCTTTTCTCAGGCCAGATTAGGGTGGTCTGCTGGCAACTGCTCTGATTCAGAGCCACATGTGCTTTTCCTGAAGTGTGATTTTTATCTTACCAGAGCCACAGGTTTGTCTCCAGCAGCTGAGGTGAAGCACTGAAGCACTCACGGTGCTATGAATGGGCAGTTGCATTGCCCCCACAATATGTTTCCCTCTCAGTGTCCATGGGGATATTTCCTATCCAGCTCTAGATGCTTGTTTCCTTGTTCCTGACAATCCCTTGTGGCTGGTCTGAACCTGTGTAGAAGTTAATTGGAGTGGAGCTTGTGTATTTGCGTGTTTGTTGGGGTGCCGCAGAGACAGAGGCTGCAGGAGAGATCACGAGACTGGAGCAACTCTGGGTGAGGAGAAGAGATTTGTAATCAGCAGAAAGGAACAGATGGCTTTAGTTGTAGTGCCTATATTTATATTTGATGTTAATATTCCTCCCAGATCACCAGCACTTCAGTGATATGTAACACAACTTAAAAGCATCTGGGGAGGAAGGGGATAAAAGAAACAGGTTTTTCAAATCCTGTGAGGAAATCCAGCCATGGATTTAGCCACAGGGATTCAGTGGGTGTTAGCAAGCAGAGAAGGCAGAAGTTAGCTACAGTCTTCCTTCAGAGCACTGCTGGGCATTGCCTTGACGTGCCTATGCCACAGACCCTGAGGAGCCGTGGTGGGGCTCCGGAAGGGAGCAGCATTTGTGCCCAGTGCTCCACCTGTAGCAAGACGTTGTGTGATGAAAGGAGCTCCTTGTCAGAGCAGTTTTTGGTTCAAACATGGGGAAAGACATCAAACCCCTGCTCTGTCGTTCTTGCCACCCGTGTCGTGGTGAGGTCAATCCCATCCTTGTAGCATCTTCTCATGCTTGTCCATGGTGGGATTTACTGGCGTACTTGGAATTGCGAACTGATTCGTTCTGTGAATGCAATTAGTCACCTCCAGCCCACGGGTGGAAGATGAAAGTAATTCTGCAGCACCTAATTAGGTGTCATTTCTGGAAGGGTTTGAGAGCAGGGACAAGGTGTTTTGGTCTGGCTGCACCATCAGGAGGTCTCATCGAGCAATGGTCAGATACCCCAGCCTTCACTCAAGACCTGTGTGTTACTTTAACAACCTTTTGTCATTCTGTTAAAAGATAAACAAGAAGCTAGAGCCTCCGTGGGTGTAAATCAGTGTGGCTCTGCAGGCAGCAGAGCTGTACCAAATTTTATCAGCCAAGGGGAGATGGAGCCTGTGGGTTAAATGACGACAGAATTATCCTTGTGTGAGTTGCTATGTGTACATACAGAAACGCACAAGCAGGTGTGTACGTGCCCACACACTCGTTAAAGGTGACTGTTTTTTTTATTTGTTTGTATTTAGTGCACTTTGGAGGCTTTACCTAGACAAGAGTCATAAATGAAATGTCATCAGATTGTTAACACATCCCCGACTTGTTAACAAATAATCGCATGATTTGTAGTTAAAAAAGCCAGTTGAAAGACACACTGAGTAATATTCCTGCAGGTCCCCTGGCATGTGCATATATTAGAAATCCATGTGATACAAAGCACAGGACAAAAATGATTGATAGCAGGTTACAGTGCTCTTCATTACAATGAATTAATTGATCACGTCTAGCAGATTTTCCTCCCAGTGGAATTGCTGGATATTGGACATGTCTCTCTCATTTCTCTTCTATCCTCTCTGTTGGAAACACGCCAGACAGTTTTATACCATCATTTAAATTTATTTGTGACCTGAGAAAGTTGTGTTGCCCTTGAGACAGTTAACTTTTTAACTTTCAGCTAAAACATTTGGTGGTATTTTAGGAGATACAGGGATGGATATTGTAGAAAGTTTTCTGATGAGGTGGAACTCCTCAATCCAGTCCTGGCAGCAGGTCCCACCTGAGAGCTGAGTTTAAATGTTTTTCCTAATGCTTGAACTGCTCTTATTTGACTGGCATCCTATTCTAAACCAAACATACTCCAAAGATATTAAGCAGTACTGTTTTTCATAGTCCTGAGCAGTGGAACCCAAGAGAGTGCTTGCAGGGAGTATCTCCTCAGCCTAGGGAGGGGACTTCTTGTGACAGATAATGACAGGGATGTGATGGTAGCGAACTCGAGTGGGAAACTTCTGCTGTTTTCTGTGCCATACTATTTCACATCTTAATCCCTCTTTCTAGTAGGTGCTTTTGGTGGCTCTTATATGTGGAGTGACCTGCCAGACATAGAGAAGAGGTTATTAACCTGCTGTTTTTACAAGCTCTCTCCTGGCAGAAATGTCCTCTTTTTGTTGCACTTGTAACTGGCCTATTACAGAATCTTAAATGTGAAGAAAATAAGCGCTCCAAGGTTTCCATTTCCCTGAAGCCATGCAGACAGTGGGCAAAATACTGTGGAATTGTGTTAGTAAATTCAAATCTGTTTTGTGGTTTTGCCCTTTGCCTGTGGATAAGGCAGTGTTATCTGTTTAAGGACTCAACTTCTGGACTCCACTCCTGACCTGTCTCAATATTTGGCATTTGGCAAGACAATAAAAAGTGGTCTGGTTCCCAGAATAATTTGCAGAGAAATGTATCATCTCCAGGTGTGCCAAATGAGATTACACTTGTAAGGCAGGTGAGTGAAGACTTTTCTGAGACTCCACAAGCAAGCTAGCAGTTGATGAAGAAGTAGGACTTCTGCCTCTGGCCCATGATAACCTGCCTGTGCATTGTAAAAGAGACACAACCTTGTTTGCCAAAGGATTTGATGTCTCCTGCCATTTTTACAAGGTGCCATTTGCTACATCCGTCTCATGCCTGAGATGTGTTAAAGCCCTCATTTCCCCATCTCCAAATCACCCAAGCCAAGCTGTGGGGGGATGATGGAGCAGGGTGGGAGGTTTAACTCCTCCTTTCTCCTTTAGGAAAAGAATATTTTAAGTCTTAAGATAAAATGCAAACGTGTATCATCATGTCTGAGTTTTTCCCTGATGGCTTTCCTGCAAGTTGCTTTTTGTAAAGTAGAGATAGGTTGTTTTGAAACAGGAATCAGCATTTCACCAAAGATGCAGTTAAAGCATAGAGCTTATTCTCTTAACTCTCAATTTTCTATGGTCTGACTGGCATTAAAAAGTCTCTCTTTGATGAAGATTTGTAAGGCTTAGTTGCTAAGAACCAGAATATGCATTTGGAAATTCTATTGAGTGGCTTTGGAGATGTGTATCCCTAGAGACTGTGTTAATTTCCATATTCATTAAAATGTTCTGTGGTGCCTGAGAGACCCAAACCTTTGAATAATACAGCTGTGGAAGCTGGGCAAGGAGACATCAGAATCAAGGAGTACTTTTGCCATCAATTTAATCCAGTCTAAGTCTGTGTGACCAATAGGTCAGTCCTGCTACTGACTGAAAATGCTTTTCTTCTTCTGTTCATCTTTCTGCCTTGGCCAGCCATTGCCCCTCTTTCCTGTGTCCACAGCAGTGCTGACACACTGTGCAGGGAGCTGTCGTGCTGAAAAGTAGGAGAAAAAATGACTTTATGATGGATCAGGTTCTTTTTAGATGTAGTGCTGACACAAGGGAAAAGAAAAATGAAGTTTGGGGCAGACAAAGTGCTCAATACTTTTATTAGCTTATTAAGCCATGACTGGAGATGCCTCTGAAAATACAGTGTGTCTGGCTGAAAATAATCTTTTCGAGGGCCATGTTGTGCCATCCTGTAGAATTCTCTCTTTGGTATCTCCTTCCATTAAATTCAGTGGGATTATTTTAAAAGGGAGAAAGGTTTTTACCTTCTCTAGGGCTTCACTTGCAAGGATGACAATGACCATTACCTGTTATTGAAACAACATCAGGGTGATGAGTACATGAGGTGGTTAACTGTGGCTCATCCTGTTGTCCTTTGAAGTGAATGGATGTCTTTTATTGACTTAACTGGGCAACAGATAAGGCCCTGGATGAAAGAGACAGTGTTTTACTAGAGGCTACTTGTTTCTGCAGGTTGCAAAAATAAATAATCCCAGACACTTTCAAAGATGGCTGTTTCGGCTGAACCTAGCTTTTTTGTGAAGTTTTATTTAAAAGAAAAATAAATTTCTCATAGTCAAAGGGCTGCTGGCTGACCTGACCTTTTCAGACTGAAAGTGGTCCCTGAAAGAAAAAATAAGGTAATGATAATAAAAACTCTCCTAACCATTCCTAGACTGCTGCTGAAAGGGATTTGGCCGAGGCTGAAGAAGTGTCAGAGTGAGAAAGCACCATCTCTGCTGGAAGATGACAGTCTCTGACCTGGCTGGTGCCCTGGGAGGCTGGAGAAATCTCCACTGATTCCAGCCAGAGTGAGGGTGCCTGACAGCCACGAGAAGAACTGTTCAGAACACAGCCCTGTAGTTTCTTGCAGTTGATGCTGTGTTACATGGGAATGCACTGTCCTTAAGAAACTATCTTCGACAAACCATGTAATAAATATATATAAATGTATAGCATAGTAAATGCAATTTCTTAGAGGGATGCAGACAGCCTTTGGGGCCAGCCATGCTCACTGAAATCTCTTTATATGCTGAAATGGTATCTTTTGGGCTGCACTTTCAACAAATAAACCCTTCACCCCCACGTATTTCTCCCAGCTCTTCTGCTCAGCTCCCTTGCTGATGATATCTGCTTCATTAGCTGCCTGATGAATGGTCTGAGTACATTAGCATCGTTTTATCGAGCCAATAACTATGAGCTTCACCCTGCAGAGCTGTGCAATATCCGTCACTGGGAGGTTTCTAAAAGGTTAGGCAAACTTCTGTCAGGAATGGTTTAGGTGTGGGGGCAAGAACGTGCACTAAATGGCTTCTGAAATGCCCTTCTAACCCTGCAATCTCTTAATTTAAAACTGTGCTATAGTAATAGCACATGATTTCTGTGACAAGCATCTCTGAGAGGCTTAGTTGAGAGGTGGACTGGAGGCTGTTCTGTTGGAAACCAGATAGAAATCTCCCAGGACCCCGTGCACACAGGCTCAGAGGCAGAAAGGAATGCAGGAGTTGGTTTGAAACTCTCGGAGAAACTGAGATACATGAAGTCACAGACATGAGGTGGGAATGTAAGTTTTAGTTTCAGGTAAGTAGAAATAGGCCTTAAGTGCCTTAAGCAAATAAGAGACTGTATTAATTAATAGAAAAAGCCCTAAAGTCCAGTTTTAAGTTCAGTAGCATTACCTTTTACAAAGTTATCTAAGTCCTAGACACAACATAAATGTAACACAGCATTGCTAGGTGGAATAGATAGGCTATGTGCGTAGGCCCTGTGTAAGAAATGTCAACCATTGTCATGCAACTGTGTTAAATCAGGATGGGCGCAAAAAGACAGTAATAGCATCGTGTTTGTAGCTGATTGGATGATTGATGAATATAATGCATTGTATTGGGACTGCTGCTTTTGCTTGGGACATGGGGACTCCATTCTAGAAGGCTTTTCGCATAATTGCAGGGATTGTAACACTCTACCCTCGTGAGACTGCTCCAGCCATGTAATAAATCACTTTTACAACAAGAAACAGCCTCTCTTGTTCCTCGATTGTCCCGTTTAAGCTTGACACTGTTCAGAGGCTGCACCAACACATTCCAAATGTCCATGGCAGCCCAGCAGCTGACAGCTGGGTGCAGCAGGAAGGAACAGCAAGGACTTGTCCCCCCTAACCTCAGATACTTGTGTGGAAACGAGTCTGTACAAACTCTGCAGCAGTGGAGGGAGAAACACATGCAGTTCGTGTGTCCTACTCTGAACATCTGGGATATGCTGGAACCACCTCTTGGTTATCTCTCTGGTGATCATCATCCTATGCTGCAGCAGGTTCACCAAGAGTAAAGGAAGTCCTCTGACCTGGTTAGTGTGAGAGCTCAATGCCTTTTTCATTCCCAGTGGGACACAATATTCATCCAAGCACTTTTTTATCAGTTGTTGTTTGTAAACATTGCTAAGAGTTGTCTCTGTCTTCCTCCTGCTGACTGAGCTGCTCATGGCTCTCTGAACTTCACCCATGATTCTCCAGACATCTGTCCACTGTGGGTCACTCTGCTCACTGGCCTAGGACTGGACATTTATTTTACCACATTTGGGTTAGAATTCTGGTTTACATTTAAATAGGTTACATAAAAACTTAGTAAAAAGTAATTTATTCTGATTCCTTGCAAATATTGATGATATATTTTTGCTGAATTCTGGCTTTCATTCAGTAAACCTCTTTAGTTCATCTTTAATTTGCAGATGGCTTTGGCAGTGTTCCAACCTCAGCTTCTGGTGGTTGGAACCTGGTGCTTGAATTAGATTCAAGATGCAAATAACCTGATTTTGAGAAAGTCTGAATATATGCAGCTGCCATGTGAAGTTCTAAGTAGTGCAATTAGGGCAGGGATTCTTACTGCCAAAACAGCCTCCAATGAATTAGGGGTCCAGAAAAGAGGAGTGTGGCAGAATACACATAAATGTCTTTAGGAATTTGGGGATTTAGGAATAATTGGAAACCTGGCTCAAATTTTCAGCTGAAAATCACTGATATAAGTAATTTCAAAGGAGTTTAAAGAGGAATGTGCTCATGTTGGAGAGAAGTGTGGAGCTGGGCATTAGGTCTGGAGGAGCGATGTGACAGCCCTGCTGACACAAGGGTCTGCTGCTTCCTCATGGGCTGGGGTGATAGGAGCACAGAGGGGCAGCAGGGATATTTGGGATATAATTACAAATAATGAGCGTGGTAAAAGAGGAGGAAGGGCTAGAAGCTCAAAACTAACAAGAAATGGGAACTTGCTGCTCCTTTTCAAAGCCTGAATTAGAAGTGACTGATAAGCAGCCCTTGAAAGCTCTGGAGTAGTCTCAAAGTGTTGAAAACATACTTCCTGAGTGTGCTAATGCTATGGATGCCAGACACAGGAAACAGCCACGCAGGGAGGATGCCATGTCTCTGCATCTGCTGTCTTTTGGGGTGACATTTCTTGGTGTAGCAGGGAAGTGAAAGTGTTGACTCATTTTCATTGAGATTAGTCTGGGGAAAATCACAGTAGTGCTCAGTGAGGTTGGGTTCCCTTCTTACCTCTGTCTGTAGTCATTCTTTCCTTAAAAGAGGCTTTTATTTGCGAGGAAGGTTGAGGTTTTTTAAATAAATACACAGCTAATCCCTATTGTACATGTAAATATAGACAGCACAGAGGTCTGTAAAGATTATGGATGCCCCTTTTGGAAAGCAGTATCTTTTAATAGCATTGTGTGCAGCTAATAGGGTTAAGCAAATTATCAGTGGAACAAGAATTCCACGTTCAGGGAAGGAGTAAGTGTCAGACCTCTTGAGAGTTGTTGGTTAGTAATATTGGCCAGGTAGCATAGAAGAATTTTTTTTTTTTTTTGGCCCAGTGATGTCTGTGGTTGGAAGACAACAGGAGTAGAGCAAGCTGTTAAATTGCAGGAGCCTTTTGCTATTGTGTTTGTTTCATAACAGATATGGTAAATGCTCTTTGCTCCTGGGCTTCATCCAGTGTTTTCTGTCCAGACTGAGTGTTCAGTGCATTGGGAACTGGTTGTAAGGACTTGTGCCCTCTCTGCTCTTCAGTTCTAATTAAGTGGAAGGAGTGCAGGGCATCTCCCATCTATGTGAAGGCAGGAATGAAGAAATCGGTGCAGAAAAATAGGAAAGACAGAGAAGAGGGTGTTGCTCTTTGTCATGGGGAAAGCTCATTGCCACGGGGGTTGTCTGGAAGAAAGCTCTCCAGTCAGTGGAGAAGAAAACAATACTTGTACAGTTTCAGAAATACCCTGAAATACACATTTACTTTAAGACAGAGTATCTGTGCCCTGGAAATGCCTGTGTCAGTCAACTGTTGTGGAGGACTGTGAGACATCTATCTCAGATGTAGAGGTCTGGAAACATCTGCCATTGCATGCACTGGGATCTGGGCAAGGAGGGCCACTTGGTACCACCTAAAGTGAAGACAAGGATTGTATGAGACGGGGGCAGTGGAGCTGCAGGGGACACAGGGTGGGACACGCCTTGCTGCGGGGTTGCTCAGCCGGCTCCTGGTGGGCTGGGAGCTGGGGAAGGGCTGCAGGGCAGGAGGTGTGGGTGCCCCAGGGAGCCAGGGGATCTCTGCTGGAGCTTTGCACAGGACGTGTGCGAGGGTGCCAGGGCCACACCATTGATCCCATATTGATGGGTTTTGAGCATAGGATGCTGGAAAAATTCTGTCGTGTTTTCCTCCTCCTGGCAGAGCTGTGACCAGTGCACCATCTCTTTGATGTCGTGTGTGTGCACAAGGGCTTCTTTTTTGTGCAGGGTGTCCTTCAAAGAGAGTGTGTGTAGGTCAGAGAGTTTCTCATTACAGCTTTGCATGGTACTGCTGATGTGATTTCACTAATTCTCCAAGAACAATAAAGCAAAACTCAGCACAGGGTAAAGCAAATGCAGATGCCTATTTTTGGTAGCATTTTTTAGGTTACTATTAACCTTTCATTTGAAATTTAATGCTGAGGACTACACATTGATCCTGAGCAGTTTCTTGGAACAGCATCAATTTTCCATTTAGAAAATTGCATTTTTTCAAAGTTTAACCCTATGTGGAATGTTGTTTATTTTTTTCTGAGAGACACTTTCTGATGGAAACTTCCTTTTTGGGTGTGAAATTCAAATTGGTTTTGCCAAACCCTAGGAATTGTGATCAAGAAAACAGGAAATGGTATAGGAAATTATAGCTGAACTGGGGAGAGACATATTTTAAAGATGAAGGCCAAGTGCAGAAAAGTAATAAAACAGAGTCAGAATTACAGTTAAAATTAAAACAGGCCTGTGGCCAAATGTAAAGATACTGCATGAGTGGATGAAAGTGGGAAAAAACATTGAAAGCAAAGCCAGAGTAGTAGCTGGCAACAGATAACATCTGGCAATGCATTTGCCATGAAATTCACTTCAGAGAACTGGTGGGTGAAGAAATTTTTCTGTCATGGGGCTGGAAGTAGACAATCATTAGTGTTCCTTTCAATATAAGCCATTCTATGATTCTGTGAGGAAATCCCAACATAATGGCATTTTTCCATGAGAAACAAAGTTGTTGTAAGTGTCCCGTGGTGCTGAGGTGGCTCCCTGGTCAGCCTTCTATATTTGGAAGTTCAAACTCCTGAGGCAGATTAGAAGCGCTGAGCCCGGTAAGCAGCATTAATGGGCAATTTCCAGTAAACATTCCTGCAAACATTGTGTGTGATGGAAGGTGTGGGACCTGCAGGCAAGGTGTGCTTCCAGCTCCCAGGGATGGACCTGAGCTATGCTGGGCGCTGAGGACATCACCATGGCTGCTAAACCAGCTTGAGGTGCTGGATCATGTAGCTGAACCACAGGTTCCTGCAGTTACATTCACCCACCGTAATTAGCCACACTGGTTAATTTAAAGCTGAATTTGTGAGCTGCTGCCCTGCCTGTGATGCTGCACAAATGTATTCTGGTTATAAAAGATGGATACAGCTGGACCCCCAGTGTTTGTTTCACAGAATTATTGAATCAGTTTGTGTTGGGAAGGGAACTTAAAGCTCTCATGCCAGACCCAGTGCCATGCACAGGGACATCTTCCACTATCCCAGGTTGCTCAAAGCCCCATCCAACCTGGCCTCAAACTCTTCCATGGATTAGATATCTATGGTTTCTCAGGACAATTTTTTTTTTGCAGATTCTTTGCAGGAAGGTTGGAACTAGATGATCTTTAACATTCCGACCTAGAGCATTCTGTGATTCTGCAGTTCTCTGATTCTAGGAGAGTAGCATTGGTAGCTGGCAGAGAATTTTGGAGCTGTGCATGTGTGTGTGACCAAAGGCAAAAGTTAATTTGAAGAGTCCTCAATACAGTCACTTATCAGGTAAACAGCCATGTCCATAGAGGTGTTTTCAGACATAAAGCTGAGTTGAAAGTCAGATAGAAAACAAACGAACAAAAAACCCCACCTCAATCACTCTTCCACAAGGGAACTGTGCATAGTACAGGGGAAAGAAATGGAAATAGGCTACACAGAACTCTTGTTCTGCTGTACAAACTTTTTGAGTCTTGTGACTCCTCTGTGGACACAGCTGCACACAGGGATGGGGAGATCAGAGGGAATGACTTGTGCTGGGTCCATCTCTCCAGAAACTCACCTGACTGGTTAAAGCTCTAGAGGTTTCCATGGAGGGATGGAAATTTGACTCATCTGCCTGAACACAGAAAGAGAGCAGAAGCCTTTTATTCTTTATAGTTTTTGTTAGTATCCTCAATTTTGAATCCCTGTTGATAGCTGACAGTTACCCAGCCATTAAAGGGGATGTTTCTGCACTGCATGAACACACATGCACAGCTGCCCCACTTTTGGGACACACTTTGACTGCAGAGGGATTGCATTGCTGGCTCAACATCACTGAAGTATGCTTTGAGAGGGTGGTTATGAGAGCAACCTGGATTGTTGACACTGAACTGCTCTCTGTAATTTTTTAAAAAATCTGATATTAAATAGAAAATGGATCTGAAAGTAAGTCAGAGTCAGAGCACTTCAATATCCTTTTCTTTGCTTCATTCCAGTCTTGCGTATATAATTTATTAGATAATTTTTTTTCTTATATCATATGAACTAGGAGATGAATCTATTACATTTGTGTATTCTGGTTTTCTTATAGGCAGATTTCATACTGAGATGATTCAGGACTGACTATTTTTTTAAAGTATTTCTGAAAGATTGCATAATGAGATGAATGGGAGAAAATACATATTATAATTGAGTATATTTGTAGAGTTGGCAGTGTGTTATATCATATTTCATGTGTTGATCTGGGTTTGGTTTTTTTGAGACAAATAGTTTTCCTTTCCATTGTGCTGTGAATTAGGTTTCTAAACCATTGATTGAGCTACAAAGATAGTTATTCAGCCATGAAAATACTAATTCCAGAGAAATCAGATTATTATTTGCACCTGGATGCAAAATAGCAAAGGCTTTAATGATGTTTAGGTAGAACTTTATTAACATCTGAATATATCTGGAGAGCTATGGTAACAACAGGAGAAGTATTAAACTCAGTATTATTTGTTTTTCTGCAAGCAAATGAGGAGAATTGCAAGTCTTCTCCATGTGAGTCAGCTGAATATTTGCAGGAATTAACTAATATGCAGGAATTAATCTATATCAGAGCCAGCATGGATCAACTCTTATCCACCTGATCCCCCTTCTTCTGCTCCATCATGTACAATGTCAGTTGCCAGGAAAAGAACAGAAGATTGCCCCCCAAATAATCCCTGTGTGCACAGAGTAGCTCCTCCTAGGGCAGCGGAATTAGAGCCTGATGTTTGCAGTCATGGCAGGAAGGCAGATTTCTGCTGCCTCTTGCCTGGGGTTTGCTGTAGTGAGAGTGAGCTGCACCAGCTAAAGAGCTCTTGTGCTTGTGCCTTGGGCTGCAGACACGGCCACTGCCTTCCCTCCTTGGCTCATGCCGAGTCCTGCCTGGAGAAGGCAGCCAAATTGAAAG
The DNA here is from genome assembly GCA_013400675.1 of Oxylabes madagascariensis. NCBI lineage: Eukaryota > Metazoa > Chordata > Aves > Passeriformes > Timaliidae > Oxylabes > Oxylabes madagascariensis. The sequence continues at coordinate 64,696 of VYZR01126691.1, forward strand.
GAGCCCACCAGAATTTATGGATCACCACACCAGGCTGCCCCAAAGCTTCTTAAACATCGAGCCTGTGTCTAAGTTTTCCTTGGTACCATGCTTTTTGGTGGTACTTTTATGGGCCAGGAGGGGATGTGCAGTGTTGGAGGTGGGGCTCCCCTGAGGAAATGGAGAAGACTCCATCCAAATTAAGCGGCTAGTTTCCCTCTGTAGCCAGTGGGGAGAGAGAAGTGTTTCTAGGATGTGTTATCTCCTTGTCCTGTCTGCAACAGGTGTCTAAAATAGGCACATGACCAATGTTTTGCCTTGATTAACTGCAGAGGGACCTGGAGGTGGCTTTGCCCGTATGGAACCATCTTATGGAGCTTGCCAGGACGTGTCATTTGAACATGGGTCTGTTCCCTCTGAAGAAGTTATTCACCATTTCTGCCAGCTCCACCCAAACTGGTTGAAAAATTAGATGTTGCTGAGGTTTATTTTAATCATAAACTTCTGGGCTATGAATTTGAAAACAGAGCTATAAACATTAAATTAAAAATGTAATTAAATGTGAGTCTAGATTTTATGTGGGATCTGAATCAATACTATTAATATGACAAATAGCTGATACTCTTTCCTAGCTAATGCTAGGAAGTTTCTTACTCTTTTTCACTGAGTCTGCCTAGGGCTTATCTCAGCCACAGATAACATGGGACTGATCTCCCCTCACACCATCATTCTGCCTTGAGGTACTCCTCAGAGCTAACCTTGGGTGACGTTTTCAGAGATACCCCAATACTGGGTTTATCTGCCCTGATTTGCCTGGGATTCCTCTGAAACTGACAAAGAGGGAAAGGCACTTGCAGAAGGAATCATTCCATCTATTTTACACATCCAGCCTATAATGGGATGACTTGTGCTCAGAGTATGGCTTGCTTAGTCCCTAAGAGTAAGTATTTAAAACAGTAATTACTGGAGAACTGTTTTTGTGCTTTTAACGACAGTATCTGTAGAATGAGTTTTTGAATTATGTGAATAATTAATTTCATAAGTGTTTCATGTAGTTATTAAATGAGTTAATAGTTGCTATCACTTTTAGTGGGGTTTATATTTTCAGCTACCTTCACAAAATATGCCAGTAAAAAAACTATAAATAAAGAGAAGTTGAACAAAATATCATATAATTCATGTTAGCTATGTGGAATCCTCCTTTTTGTGCCTGCTACTTATTTAGGTTTTTTTCTGGTGTCATGTTTCCTCCAGTCCATGGCAGAAGTCCTTGCTAAGAAAGAAGAGTTAGCAGATCGGCTGGAGAAGGCAAATGAAGAAGCCATTGCCAGTGCTATTGCAGAGGAGGAGCAGTTAACCAGAGAGATTGAGGCAGAAGAAAACAATGACATTAACATCGAGACTGACAATGACAGTGACTTCTCTGTGAGTGTCCAGTTCATTTTACTGTACCGAGATTCCAGATTTGTTGTCAGTGGAGAATGACTGTTGGTTTTTTTTTTTGCATGGACATAACCTGTTTGACATGTGAAATAGTGCCATGTAATAATTATCCCATAAGGGATATTTAGTCTTACTAAACTCAGCAGCAGGGTGCTGCTGAGTGGTGCAGAGCCCTCAGTGCTTGCAGTCAGTGTCCTGCTGCCTATTTCTGGGAGCAAAACAGGGAGAGCTGGAACTTGTTACGTTCATTGCTACTGTGGAAGAGTAGGTGAAGCAAAAGTCTTCATTTTTACTGTCAGAGCAGGAACAGCATCTACCTTTGGGATGGCCAGTTCTGTTTGGAAGCACTGCTGAATATTGCTGAGTTGGCAGTTTATTGTGTGTGTGCACCTGCAAGTTAAGGTTTATGTTTTTACTGTCTGGTTCATATTAAATTTCAGGCTAATATGGGCAATGGAAGCATATCCTTCTGTGGTTTGTCTATGGACTGGAATGATGTTCTGGCAGATTATGAAGGTAAATTTTTATATATTACTGTGCTTACATGGAAACAACAGCAAAAATTTAGAAAAATTCTCGTTTTATTCTTAGCCAGGTAAGGTTTCAGAAGTTTGCCCAACACGTTGCAAGTTATGTTATTTTCTCTGTTGTTTCCTGAGGAAAGATAGACTTTGTGTTCAAACTGTCCTTGTGTCTCTTTGTTCTTCAGTTCTCTTTCTGCATGTCTCTATTAGAATTTTACAGGTTTTAATCCAGTTATNCGTGATGATACACGGCAATCATCAAAGCTGCACAGTATGTTTCACGCCAGCTACTTCCTCTCTGGTTTAATTACAACTGAGTTTGCTAATCCCAGTCTTGATTAATGAGCTTAATATGCAAATGTTATGATGAAACTGAAACTCTTTGTAATTGCTTGCAGACAGATTACCACTTCGAGTACACAGAGTGCGACAGCAGTGGCTCCAGATGGAGGGTGGCTGTCCCGAATCCGTCAGCGGAGTGCTCTGGACTACCTGACCCCGTGAGAGGGAAGGAATGCAGTACGTTGTGACTTTTCATTCTACAGACTGTTACTGGCTTTTTGTGCTGTTTACATTTGTGGGACTTCCTAGGTCTGTCACTGATGTCCCGAGTTTCCCTAGGTTATCCTTCCCCTCCAGCCCAAATTTCTGTCCCCTGGAGATGTGGAGCAGGGATTGTCTTTGCAGTGTATCCGTGCAAGTCACAGTCTGCTACAGGTACCCTTTTATGCTGATTCACAGTTGAGGCACATCTATGACAGCACCCCCTGAAGAAATGTGGTTGCTTGTCTTGAGGTGCCCTGCCCTCCAGTTCTGCAGCTCCCCAGTTCATTTATAGCTGCATTGGCCAAAATGGTGACCAGCNGTATTTGCAGAGTGTCCACATTCTCATTACTTTCACTGTTTAGCTAATTCATGAGCTGAATGCATTAGGAATGGTAAATGTCTTATTGGCCCGAGTTATTTTTATGATGAAGCTCCTGCATTTTATTTATTTATGCATTTGTTTTTTAACAGCTTGAACTGTTTTCATATCACTTGGTTCTGCATTTTTTTTTTAATATTGAAATGCTTCTTTGCATCTGGGGATATAAACGAACTGCTGCTCTGCAAACACATCCCTCACTGTTTTGTAGCTTCCCAGTCTGAATGCTCTTTCCCATTGCACTTCCTTGCTCTAGAAATTCTCCCCACAAAAGATCCT
>VYZR01126691.1:92817-110457 GCA_013400675.1 Oxylabes madagascariensis
CTTAGAAGCCTCTGGATTTTAGAGAATTAAGTCTTGATAGGCTCAGGAGAAGGAGGAAGCAGCAAGACAAGATGCTCAGCATCCTTGTCTGACCATATAGTGTGAGGACAAATCTGAGATCATTTCGTCCTGCTCTTTTTTTGCCGTCTGTGTGAGAGCAGAGGGGCCAGTGGAGGCACAGTTAAGCTGTAGCAGATGTTGGAAGTTGGGGGTTTATTTTGCCACAAGTAAGGCAGCTGTCTAAATATGCAGACAAGAGGAACAGAGCTGAATCTTAAAATTCCCAGAAGTCATTATGCTGATAGAGGAATGCACCTGGTTGTAGTCACTGATCTTGTGTTTTTATTAACAGATACAAAATGACCAATGCAAAGAAATGGAGTCCACGGCAGACAAATGGGTGAAGCTCACAGACAACGGGGAATGGGGCTCTCATTCTGTAAGTGTATGAAAAATTCCTTCATGAAGTTCTTTTGCATTTATTTCCTTTAATTTCCTCTATCCAGACACCAAACACAGGCCAACTCTTGTGAATGCATTTGAAGAAGCAGAGCTTTCCTAGTATGGAGGGGAAAAGTCATGGAGATCCCTAAGGGGCTGATCCCAAAGGATGTAATATAGATGCAGGACTTTGTATTGATTTCCCTGGGCTTTTATCAAGTGTTTTATGCAAATCTGCATGCCACAATCACTTTGCATGATTGTAATTGAAATCTTGTACAACAGTTGTTTGCTCATGAGAGCACAAGATTGTTCTCTGTGTCTTGGCAGAGCAGTGGGAGTGGGGTGTGTATGTGGAGACAAGCAGGATGGGCATTTTATTCTCAAGTGTGTGCAGAAGAGCTGGACTGCACCCAACTTCTGCTCCACAGGGGCTTGTGTAAAAAACCAGCTGAAAGCACCGGGGTGGCTCCTGCAGCAGGATATGAGCCTGTCCATGTTGGGGGTAGGAGCCCTTTGGCTGCCCCATGACCCAGCTGGCTGAGTTTGCTCTGTGGATGGATCATGTGCACACCAGCTCATCAGCTGAGGCCGGGCTTCCTCTATACACCATCATAGCCTTGTCCCCAGAGCCACATCAGCAAAGGCCCAGCACAGGTGGCATTATGCCAGAAGAAAAAGGGCTTTATGGGCATAGGCAGCAGCATACTCTCTTCCCGTGGTCTGCTCATTGTCCTGGAGGAGAAACTGTATTCCTGAGCCAGCTCTGTTGGGAGTGCCTGTTAGCTCAGGTGCAAGGCCAGTGCAAGTTACACTGGGAGGCTGGAAAGCTGGCTGTGGAGGGATGAGTGGCATGAGCTGAGAGGTAGATCCAGGGCCAGGGCATTGACTTGGGTGAGCTGTGGGATGTAGACAGTCTGCATGGGAGATGGTGCCGTCTGAGCTCATCACGTGGGGTGTGCAAGTGTTCTCACTGTCTGTGCAAGTTGTTGGGATGGCTGGTGAAATGTAGACATATGAACTAGGTGAGATGATGATTCTGGCTGTCCTGAAGGGCTTTTTCTGCACTGCAAATCCTGTCAAGGTGTCTTCTGTGAGCACAATTTTCCAGTTGCTGCAGTCTCTGCTCTCAGCAGGTGACTCCTGCTGCACCGAAGCTGCTGTTGGGTACCTCTCCTCACACAACCTGATGCCTGTTTCAATATGGTCCCAGTTTCCCTGTTGCATGTGACAGCTCAGCTCTCCTCAGTCTCTATGGGTAGGAGATGTTTGGGTGTGGTAGATACAATATGCTGTATTTCCACTTTGCTAATTTTTTCAACTCTTTATCTTGGGTGAACGAAAGCTGTGGTCCTGCCAGGCCTGTACAACACTGCTGTAAATCGCATTATCCTAGACCTTACGGTGGTAGAGTTTATCCCTCTTCTTGTGTGAAAGTATAGCACTTTCAGGCCAGTATCCTGCTGTTGGCAGTAAACGTCTTGTACTGGGTTAGTAGATCTGGAACAGATTTGCAAGCCAGGCAGGGGCTTGGTGAACCTTCTGCTTTTAGTAATGACAGTGACACTGTAGTTACACAAGTGTGTTGAAGGCAGAAGATACCAAAACTCTGCTGGAGGAGTTTTCCTGCCTTCCTTCTGCCCCTTACCTCAGCCATGATGCCACCAACCCACTGTCCTTCCACAGCGGCTGTGCAGCCACTCGCTGAATCATGCCAGGAAAACAAGTGGGTCAGGGCAGTCAGAAACCAGGTTGTTTTCTGCATCTCATCTGCTGTTTGTGGTCAGAAGTGGGCAGGAAGGATGAGACTGCTGCTGGGGACAGCCATTGTTTGTGCCTGGCTTACTGGTCATGATACTGTGGTGTTACATGCAGGCAAGAGCTTGATTTTTAAAACCTATGAACAAAACTCACTTGTGAACTGGATTTTCAAAGTCTAGGTCACATCTAGTTTCTTTATGAAAGTGTATCTCAAGGCTTTAAAAACAAACTGATTGACTATATCTGAACATAAGGCTGGAGATAAAAGCTCTTGAGTGCCAGGGGTAATTGGATAAAGGCAGGAACAGCTTTTTCCAAATTATGCTTACAACAAGGTCAGAAACAGCTCTTGGTAGTTTTCCAACTGGGGTGTTGGGAAACATTTTTATAAAGCACACTTCAGCACTCCTCAGATATGTCTGTTCATCATCTGTCTATTGTTTCCCCATTACCTCTTTACCCACTAAACAGCTGCTAGGATGCAAGAAATTTGAATAATGGAAGCAGGAAATAAAACAATGTCTTGGCAAGGGGCTGTCTGCTAACTCACATGTGTTGTTGCAGGTAACTCTGAAATCAGGTAGCAATATATTATACTGGAGAACAACAGGGATTCTCATGGGCTCCAAAGTCGTAAAACCAGTTTTAGTGAAGAACATCACAATTGAAGGTAAGTAGAATTTGTCTTTGAGGTTTTATCTCACTCTTTCGTCACAATGTTTGCCAAGTGGTATTTCTACTGCTGTGCCTGCAGCACTGAAGTGGCTTTTTTTAGCCCATTGCCCCCTGTCTCCTCCTCTGGAGAGTAGAAAGAGAACAGCAAAACTTCAGGCTGAGGAAGGCTGAAAAATTAGTTTATCTGGTAAATGTTGCCATCTACTGGAGAAGACTGGATTAGCAAATAGAGAGAAAAAAGACAGTTTTTCTTTATTGTAGTATAGAAAGACTGTGGTTATTGGTAAGCCTCTCAGCAGTGATAAATGAATATATATCGAAACAGTGATAGTTGAATTAATATTCAAATGATCTATTTGATCTGTAATTGCTCTTTTGGTCCTAGTCTAAGTGTAATAAAACTGGGAGTGTCATATAAGGTTCTTCCATGGATCAGAGTTTCATGGAGGTATAAAGATTAAAGATCCCAATTATGAGTCAGCAAAGCTAAAGTGTCTTAAGTGAGTGGTGAAACTGACTGTGATTTTTATGCTGTTTTATGCAGCTGGTTTGCACTCAGCCGTAAGCCCAGGTGGGCAGCAGTTACAGATGTGTCTCTTTCAGTGCTTTACCCAGAATTTTTCTTACAGGAGTTGCGTACACCTCTGAATGCTTCGCATGCAAGCCTGGTACCTTCAGTGACAAACCAGGTGCATCTGGCTGCCAGGTGTGCCCACGAGACACCTACTCTGAGAAAGGGGCTAAGGAGTGCACCAAGTGTAAAGAAGAAATGTATTATGCAGGTACATAGACCAAACGGGGTAAGCAAAACCAGGAAGGTCTGAGTATGTGCAGTCACCGGCTGTTTCAGATGTGAGAGTGGTTGTATCCAGCGATGATAGTCTCCAGCTGGTATGTAAAAGGGAAATGAATGACTTTCCCAAAATATGCAGAGGGCACGAAGATACCTAATGGGCCACAGTCAAACGTTGTTAGTGTCATCAGTGTTAACATGAAGGGATGAAGACCTTTATGACCTGGAAGGGGATAGTTCTTCTGAAGGATAAAACAGTCGTGCTGTGCCCTCTCGTGGTAATTTGTGTTACAGGTTGGTGATGACATGAATTTTCTTCATCATTACCTTCATCCTTAACACGTTTTGAGGAATGTCCTTTCCAAACGCTCTCTCCTGGTTTGCCCCTGCCTCCTGTGTGGCTGGAAAATGTGGTGATCTAGTTGCAAAACCTAGTCCCAAAGTCCTCTGCTATTTCCAGCTGTGGTTAGGTGGTGATCTTCAAATGACATGGTCTTAATCTGTTCTTCATAGTCAAAAGGTCTTCAGATTTCTTCCCTGTAGTAGTTTCAGAAAGTTCTTGAAGAATCAGTTACTGACCATAGCACCTGCTATCCTATTATGGTTGTAAATGCTTGGGGACCTGTGCCTGTGCTCACAGTGGGAACGGAAATATTGTAAAATTATCTGGCAAGTGAAAAAATTGGGCCAGTGTTGTAAAGAAGTTTCTATGGGGTTAGAGTGGTTTTGTTCCTTATCAAGTGAGAAAATATTTCCATGCTTGGTAAACGGTATAAATTTCTTTCCAAAGGGGTGAGGGTTTGAGGTTTAGGTTGAAAGGACCTTAAAGATCATCTCGTTTCAACCCTTGTGCCATGAACACGGAATTTTCCACTAGACCAGCTTGCTCAAAACCCCATCCAACCAGGCCTTGATTGTTTCCAGAGATGGGATATTCACAGCTTTTCTGGGTGACCTGTTCCAGTGTCTCACTATCCTCAGAGTAAAAAACTTATTCCTAGTAATTATCCCTGTGTACACTGAATCAGTGAGTTCCAGTGTGACAGTATAAGCATAGCTAGTATTTTCCCTGTTCCCCTGCTGCATTTCAGGGGAAGGTTCATGCAGACTCCATTAAGAGCTTGGTTTTTCATTTTCGTTCTATAATTTTCTGCTGATTCATTTTAACCTCCAGATTTTAAGCTTGTTGTGTTTGTTTCCAGGGACCATTTGATGGTTTAATATCCTGTTTCTCACCTTTTCTTTTAGAGGAGGGATCCAGTGCATGCATAGAGCGACCTCCATGCACAAGCAAAGACTTTTTCCAGATCCATACCCCATGTGATAAGGAGGGAAAAGTAAGTAGAAGGCATGATACTATTTTTCAGCTCACTGACCTTATTGCTATCTCTGCTTTTGAAAACAAGGTGGTTCTTTTTAGGAATCCATTTCCCAATTACTTTCCCAATTTTGCTTCCAGTATTGAATCTGAGGCTTTGGGCTTGTCCTTTGCCTGCCCTCTCTGCAGCCTTCATCCCTCTGTAAGAATCTGGTATGGGTCTGCTTAAGGGATGTGTTTTGGTGAGAAGATAAACTCCTTGCACTTGTGATGGGTCTGATGGGATCACTGTGGCTACTTCCATATTTTTGGAACACAGGGTGAAGTACTGTCCTAGCATGAAACCATCTCTTTATAGTTGTTAATAATCTTTCTGGCAGACTTTAAGCTTGTGATGACTGTCCCAGCAGCGCCCAGGCATAATTCAGGTGATACCATGGCCCAGGAGCGTTGGATATGACCATCTCCATTTCAGGTGGAAGAGTGTTTGGCTGCACAGGTGTGATGTGTGTCATGTCCCTTGGTTTTTGCATCAAAGAAGAGCCTGTGGTCAGGTCAAATAATGGTGTATACATAGCCTGGAGTGTTCATGTGCAGTAGCTTAGCTGCTGGTAATGTGCTTGTCCCATGGGATGCCTCAAGTCACCTGGACTCTCAGGACATTGTTTCACCCAGAGACCTTAGATCCACTCGGTCTCTCATAGAGGGAGAGCAGCCTGGCTTTGTCCTAGCAGTTAAGAGGGATTTTTGGAGGAATTTGGAGAAGAAACTCCTGTTTACTGCTATAGGAAGCCCACAGAGTTGTGGACACATGATCAGGCCTGTTTTGTCTCTTTCCCATCTCTCTTCGATCACATCTCTCAGATGGAATTGCAAGTAGTCAAATTCCCTAACACCTGTATGTTGCTGGCCTAATATTTGCTGGCGGGGTGGAGTATTTTGGAGTCTCCTGATCAGCAAGTTCCAAAATGCAGCTGAGAGCTCATTTGCTTTGATAATGAAGCATCAGTGAGTTTATCCCCAGAGCTGCCAGGCTCTGTATCCTGGTGGTCTTGACTCACTGATTTCTGCTCTGTTAACTGTCTCTAATGACTCAAGGAATTAGCAGCAGTGTTCATGACTACACCCCCAGGTACTACTTTAATTGCAGCCTCCTGCAGGTTGTTCTGTCGCTGCTCTGTGTGGTCCAAGTCTCCCTGACACTGGACAAGTTCCTATTATTTGACCCTTTTCCTGCCTTTTCACTGGCCTTCCCCTTTGCTGATGGATATCATTAGAAGGCAAAGTGGATTTTTCTGCAGGCACACTTCACGGTCCAGTTGCAATGACAGCAGTGGGTGTCACAGGCACACAGATACTGGCTGAGTTTTTGGGACTGGTTTCACTGCTCTGCACCTCTGGAAATCGATCCAGGTTTGCTCTACTCCCCAGCCATTTCTCCTCATGATGCAGCTCAATGAGAGGGCCTGACTCTGCAGGCCATCTTCAGGAGAACAGTGGCTGTAAAGGACCAGCCTATTGTTCCATGGTTGCTAAAATAAGCCAGGTTTTCACTGAAAAATAGATTGTTGTCTCCCTTCTTCTGTCCCACTCCATGTATAGAAGGGGCCTCTGGAAGTGTAGGCACTTGACTTGTGACTTTTCATCTGCCTGTTGATTGAAAAATCCCAGGCTGAGTGCTTCAGCCCCAGTCTCAGAACCCCTCACCACATGGCCACAGACCCTCTGACGCTCTTCTCCCTGCTCAGATGCAGTAGGATTCCTGTGATATGCAGTGTGTCTGGGCTCTGGGCAACCCCATAGGTGCTTTGCCAGCTCCTGAGCCTTTTCATTTTTAACGCTGTGCACCCTGATGCTGCTGAAGCATTTCTGGGATGATTCTTCAGAAAATCCTCCAAGTGTTCAGGGGCAGCAAGGACAGGCTGATCCATAGGAGGAGGTGCTGTGTAGCCCTGATTTAAAGCCTGAGATGTTTTGGTTTCTGGAAATTCCTTTCCCAGACAGTTTTCTGTAAACAGGAGAAATGTTTTGTACCTGTACCTATGTTTATCCATTCTTTCTCACAGGAGAGGTTTCTTGATAAACATCTGTTTTAACCAATGTGATTGAAGAGGTTTGCCTTTGTTTCACCAATCAAATTAGTCTGTGTAAAATAGTATAAAAGAGAGGGACATCTCAAAAATAAGGAGTCATGTTTTTTCTAAGCCTTCTGATCAAGAGTCTGTGTCGTTTGGTGTACAACAGTAGCTGTGCCACTCAGGCAGCAGGAGCAGTCCCTCAGTGCTTGAGCAAAGCAGGCAAAGCGGATCCCGTGCCAGTGACCAGATTCAACCAAGGTGGCCAGACAAGTCCATGGAGATAAGGCATGGCAGTGTCAAGCTGGGCCATTGTGTCCATGGGTCAGTCAGGGTGTGGGTCAGCCAGGGAACATGACGTGGCGCAGGCATGGCTGCAACAAAGCACAGGCAGGGATGGAGAGTGAGAGCCTCAGCTCAGCTGGAGCTCCCAGGAGCCAGGGCCCGAGCCTGAACTGAGGCTTCTTCCAGCTCATGTTTTGAAACAGTTTCAAGAAGGATCAATACTTCTTCAAGTGCTCTGTGTTACCAGAGAACTAACCCTGAGTGCAAGCAGCTCAATGCCCAGGGTGATGGGCGTCTGGATCAAATTCAGGAGGTGAAATCTCCCTTACCTGAGCTTCCGGCCTCAAAGATCCCTGATTGCTGGGACCAAAGGGTGGAAGTACCTAGAGTGGGAGGACAGGTTAAACTCTTGCCAGTTGGATTTCTCAGCTGTGGAACTCAGCTAAGTTTCATCTTGAGATATAAAACACTTTCAGAGTGAGACACAAAGTCAGATGAAATTTGAAACACAACTTCGTGGGTGATGCATCTCACCTAATCCTTCTCCTGAAGACAGAAACTTGTGTCTCCAAAGGGGGGTGATGATGAAGAGGTGATACTGTTGTATATGGTGACATCATGGACTGACTCAAGTTAGTGTTCATAAATTGCCCCTTATGTGATGACGAGGGATTGGAGGGGCCTGGGCACAGCTCCTTCATGGTTTTGATATGTTCTCAATAGGTGAAAAATGGCAGGAGAGAAATTGGGGACTTTTCAAAGAACAAGCCAGTATGAATTAAAAGTGCAGAACTTGTGGTTCTCTCTGCTAACAGATGCCTTCCCAATAAAGGGCTTTTATATGGCAGAAGTTATATTTTGTGTTACTGTGGTTAAAATGCAGAGATTGCATATCCAGTTAGAATTATTTATCTGATGTTCTTCAGAACTGCTTGCATGGGGAAATTCACTAATTAAATAGGAATTAAATTTACTAATTAAATAAGAAATCTACTAATTAAATAGGAAATTTACTAATTAAATAGTAATTGTTTTAAGCTTCACATTTTTGTCTTGTTCCTAAAGGCTGATGTCTTGGAATCTCCTGTGAACCCAGTCACTTCTGTTGCCCTTCGCACTTCCCTTTATCGTCCTGTGTGTGCAAGGTCTGGTTTTGGCCTCAAATGATGGGAATACCCTAATTTAGTTTACAAGGGGGACCTTCATGGGTGCATCTTGTCCTAAAACTTCATAGTACACCGTGTGAGCTCAGTGTCTCCTCCCTCCAGACTCAGATCATGTACAAGTGGATTGAACCCAAGATCTGCAGAGAGGATCTCCCTGATGCACTGACCCTACCTCCTTCTGGAGAGAGACGGGACTGTCCACCCTGCAATCCTGGCTTTTACAACAACGCCTCATCTTCCTGTACTCCCTGCCCACCAGGCACATTTTCAGATGGGACACAGGGTAGGAGTCTGCAATAAAATTTCATGTGTCTCCAAAAGCAGTCATCTGCTTGCATGTGACTTAGTTTAGTGACACATCATCATAGGCCAGTGTTCATTCTGTGTTAAATGCTTGTTAAATAACATTGGAGAGCAGGATGTCAATATCTGTTTTCCCTCCTGAGTCCTTTCTTATCAGGGATTGCTGCTCTAAGTTGACCTGCTGTGTTCTGGATGCATTTCTTGGCTGATAAAAACATCCTGAGAATTATTTTAAGGGATTCTGAGAAGGGAATCAGAACTTTTACTGTCAACAATTCCACCTCAACCATTCTCCTGTCCATGCCAAATTTCTCCTGCGAAAATTTCATTTTAGGCCCAGTCAGGTGAATACCGTGACAACATTGTCTAGCCTAAACTCTGGCTTGTTGATTCTGAGATGCATTGGCCCAATGGTCCCCTACAGCATTTTGTGGGAACTCTTGTTTATCAAACCTTCATCTGTATCTATTAAAAAGTAAGTGTGACTTGAGGGAGCCAGTTACAGATTACTTACAAGGTTATGATCTACAATTTATAAAATGCTGGTCACACTTCCACTCTCCTGGTCCTGATGAGTCTTTGACTGTTTAACTGCAAATAAATAAATAATTTTCTTTACTTGTTATTTGCACCAGAGAGTAAAAAAAGCAGTATTTATGTTCCTCAAAACACTGTTTGACATGTGCCTTGGCTTTGTGATACCCTTTTCTGCCCTCTCTCCTTTAGAGTGCAAAGCCTGCCCTGCTGGGACTGAGCCAGCTCTTGGGTTTGAATACAAGTGGTGGAACATCCTGCCAGGAAACATGAAGACATCTTGCTTTAATGTTGGCAACTCGAAGTGTGATGGGATGAATGGTGAGCCAAACTCCCTGTGTTGCGTGCTTGTCTCCTGCATGGATCCCTGTTGTAATGGAGCATTCAAAATGAGTGTGCTCTTGGCTGCATGACTCACAGCACAGTTTCCTCCCTTTCCTTTAGTTGCACCAGGCTTGAAATTTCCTGTGGGATGCAATGTCACAGTATCACAAAGAAATAAAAAATCTCTTGTACAGTAGAAGAGGGCAGGAGCTGCAGCCTATGTGAAGTCCCCTCAGCAACTGTCTTTATCCCACCACTTAATATATCTTCAGATGCATTCATACCCCCATTGAAAAAAGCATTGTTTTGTCTTCTCCCTCGTTTATCTAATTTTCTGTTTTGCGATAACTATACCCATTGAGCTCACACATAATTCTTTTGAAAAACTTAATTACAGTCTGTGATTTTATTCATTTAGCACTCAGAGTTTTCTCTCTGCACATGTGCTAAAATTGCAGCAGAGAGCAGTCACCACTCACTGGTGAAAATGATCCTTTTTGGGACTTCTCCAGCCTTCTCTGACAGATTTTCCTCAGTCTGATCCACCCTGTCAGACTGCTGTAACTCAAGCTTTGAATTATGCGTGTTGAGCAGAGGGGAACTGAAGTATGTGCTTAACATTTAACACGCAGATTCACTGATTCATCTGTTTTAAGGCTGAAAGATATCAGATGGATCATCCCCTTTGAGCTGCACGGCACAGGTCAGGGAATATCAATTGCTTTGCTGATTTGAAAGGTGACAATTGCCTCTTAAATCAGCAGTTCATACAATTGCTAAAATTCTTCATTCAAAAGCATCATGATATTGTTCTGTAGTTTATATCAGGCATCTTTAAAATACACTGAAATACTTAATTGTTTAAAAATTATGATAACATTTCTTTTGCCACCCATTTATTGATTTTTTTTTCTTTTTCTATCCTGTGAAGGTTGGGAGGTGGCTGGTGATCACATCCAGAGTGGGGCAGGAGGCTCTGACAATGACTATCTTATCTTGAGCCTGTACATCTCAGGATTTAAGTAAGGAATAGGATAATTTTTATCTTTTTATTTCTGTCTCTTATACCTCTTTCACACTATCCCAGGGATGATCTGAGTCTCCTTTCTGAAGTGTGTAGTGGAATAATGTAATGATTAAGAGACAAGAGGAATCTTGAATTTTATTCCCATGTCCCCAGTTTATCCATTGAGGCAGGCAAGTGGGTGAGACCTTGGGTTTTAGCAGTATTTGCTTCAGTTCAAGATACAGTCAGTTGGCTGTCTGGAAACTGAGAAAAGATGTTGTTATCCCTCTGTTTTTCTAAATTATTCCACAGTAACCAGCTTAACCTGTCATGGGGTGGATACTGGATCCTGCACTAAAAGTATTTTAGTGAAACCCAAGTTACTTTGCCCTGTGGCTCCAGACAGCCTGCACAGTCTATGCTTCCCTTGGAGCCAACAGGGAGATGCAGGCACTGCAGGTGAATGCGAATCCCACCACTCCTGAACCCTCAGACAGGCTGAAATACCTCCTTGAGGTGCTTGTGTCTCTGTCAAAAGAGTGAGCTTAGACTCCTAGCTCAGACCAGGTGCCGAATGTTGAGACCAGTAAGATGTGGAAGATGAACCTCACCCTCCCTTTGCTGTATTTCTGCTGAGGTAGATGCAATTACATTGGTGTAAATCGCTTGAAGTATGTAATGTGTTTTAATAATCAGGTTCCCTAGCAATATGGTCAAATTTGGGTGTTCATTATAAGGAGGGAACTGCACTAAAGAACTTAGACACTTAAAAAATGACCCTGTTGCACCCGATACTCAGTGCAGAGGCTCCCGCCACTTTGCAAGGACAGGTTTTCTGTGACAGGACTTTGATGGCTTTACTGTACAAAAAAGAATTTGAAGGATTGAATGCTGCCCGTCTGGAGAGCACTGTGTAAATATTTTGTTCCTTCTCTGTTAAACAGACCTCCAACATCAGTGACGGGAGCAACTGGGTCAGAACTCGGACGGATTACTTTTGTTTTTGAGACCATCTGTTCAGCAGATTGTGTGCTGTACTTTATGGCAGTAAGTGAGACCTCTTTCTCCATGACTGAGGACTGAGCCTGGTATTCCACATGTCACTTTAATACCTTTGCATAGGTGTGATTAGTTGCACTTGGTTTGTTATGATTAAGCATGGCATTAGTTTAGTATCTGCAGTGCCCTTGCAGGAAGGATTTAATGAATGACCTAGTGAAATTCCTCCATCACATGAGTTGTGAACCATTCCTGGCTATCTGTTTATTCTAAAAGTAATCATTGGACACTAAGAAACCAATTTTTCCTGTTAAACTGACTGTCAAAATTATCAGTGTCCCTTGTGTTGTTGAGTTAGTATATAGTAACAGAGTGACAAGTCAAGATGTAGGACAGAGGGATGGGAAGAGGACAGTTTGGAAATTTAGACTTGATCTTGTCAATGACAAGGATCAGTAGGGCAGCAGACAGATTTTTGCTCAAAAGTCCATTAGCTGAGGAAGGCAAATGGATCTGCAACAACTTCCTTGTCCCTTCCATTGAAAGAGGAAGCCAGTTCTTTTTTCTATTTAGTGGCTCTTTAAAGGAACCTGCTCTCAATTTAAAGGGAATTGAGTGGAAATTAGGTGGCAATTTAGAAGAGTCTGAAAATTTGTCAGTTGTGCAAAACAAAATAAGTATGTTTGCTTTATTAAATGTTAAATACAATTGTGGAGTCCTTTTTATATGCTAATCGCTACATCATAAAACATTGGTGTTTAGTGTAGTATGACCACACTTATTGTTGTTCCTTTTTTTTTTAAATTATGCACATTTTGTAGGATATTAATCGAAAAAATACCAATGTGGTGGAATCATGGGAAAGAAGTAAAGAAAGACAATCCTACACTCACATCATCTCCAAAAATGCTTCCTTCACATTCACCTGGGCCTTTCAGAGAATAAATGAGGGCCAAGATGTAAGTACTTCTTTATGTGTGGGGCTTTACAACACAGCATTCCTTGGATGCTCACTGCCAGAACTCTTGCCCTCTGTTGAAGCTCACAGGTTCCTCACAAGGGGCGAGTGGCTCTCCCCAGAAAGCAGCCCCTGGGAGGCAGCTGTGCATAAACGATCCATGAGGAAGGACAGAGCCATGGATGAGCTGGTCCCTGAAAGGGTGCACAGAGATGTGGGTGGTGTCCCGGTGCCGTGGTGTGACGACACCGGGGTGGTTTCCTTGGCTCTCGTTCCAGAGCAGACAGTTCATCAATGACATGGCCAAGATCTACTCCATCACGGTGACCAACGCAGTGGACGGAGTCGCCTCCTCTTGCCGGGCCTGTGCCCTGGGCTCCGAGCAGTCGGGCTCGTCCTGCGTGCCCTGCCCGCCAGGACACTACATCGAGAAGGAGACCAGCCAGTGCAGGGAGTGCCCGGCCAACACCTTCCTGTCCATCCACCAGGTGTACGGCAGGGAGGCCTGCGTCCCGTGTGGGCCTGGCAGCAAGAGCACCAAGGTACCCAGCCTGAGTGTTTCTGGGCGAGGGGCAGACAGTGTTTATTGGGCTGGAAGGTCTCAGAGGGTGCTTCTGGTGCTTTCCTACAGGCATGAGCCTTGTGAGCACTGGAGTATAGCTATAACCAATAAGCCCGCCAAGGTGTCACTAGTCTAATTTCTGTCTGTAAGTAATCAGATAAAAGTGACAACATCAGCTCAAAAAAAGATTCGTTTCAAGAAGCTGTACTGTAGACAGTGTACAAACAGGGCAAGTATCTACATTACTTAGACCAGAATTATCGCAGTTGCCTGCTCTTTTAAGCTCAGGGACTCCCTCAGCTGGATGATGTTTCTGGACCTTTAGAAACCTGTGACATGTTCCTCTTACATGAAACTGTAAGCATAAGTAAACATTCATCATGTTCAAGGAGCTGCACAGGCACTGGAAAAATGGCTCCAGTTTGTATTCTGCCTGACTTCAGCTTCGTTCATATCCTGCCCTTGTTTCTTGAGCTGTTTGTTGTGTTTCCTTTACAAAATGCGAGTGTAACCAAGGCTGTGTTTTGTTCTGTTTACATAGGGCTTTAAGCTGGAACATTGGGATCCTAAAAGCACTCAGAACAAAACAAGGCAAGAAATTGCCTTCTCTTGGCTAATGCAGCAGACAACAGAAAAACCAGGCTTAGGGAACATTTTAGTCCTGATATGTGATTGCAAGGGGCTGAAATAAGAATGGGAATTATCCCAAGGGAAAGATCAGTTACAGGAATAGGACAGAGTTCCCCTTCATCCTTAACAAGGGAAGAAGTCCTGTCTGCACCTATGCTTTAACTCCGAGGTGAATGGTTTGCTGCTGTTCCATAACTGCTCTTTAATGGATGTCTCTGCCTTGCAGGACCACTCTGCCTGCTTCAGTGATTGCCT
The DNA here is from genome assembly GCA_013400675.1 of Oxylabes madagascariensis. Taxonomy (NCBI): domain Eukaryota; kingdom Metazoa; phylum Chordata; class Aves; order Passeriformes; family Timaliidae; genus Oxylabes; species Oxylabes madagascariensis. Next base: position 106,903 of record VYZR01126691.1, read on the forward strand.
GATGTCCTATGTCAAGGATAACCAGAGCCTGAATTACAATTTTAGCAACCTCAGCCAGGTGGGCTCGTTGATGAGTGGACCTAGCTTCACTTCCCGAGGGACCAAGTTCTTCCACTTCTTTAACATCAGCCTGTGTGGGAATGAGGTGAGCTCGGCTGGGGTTGAGGGTTTGGGGGATGAACCAATTTCTTGCTTGTGTTGATGCTCTGGGGTAACACTGAGACAGGACAAAGACTCCCTTTCAACTGAGTTATCACCAACACTGTGCAAACACTTATCTTTGGACCTTGCTTTGCAGTGCAAGAGGACTTTTGAGCAGCCAAATGATTTTCCAGAGCAGAGATACTGTGTTATAGGCCATAAATAAAGCTCAGAAGAAAATTCCTGTCACATCCCTGGTTTTTCTTTCTTGTGCCTTTAAGTCACTTGCATCATGACCCTGACCTTTGTGTGCTGCCACCAAGGAGCTCAAATGAAGAGTTTGAGTCTTTCAGCCAGCAAATGCTTTCCACGTGTCCCTCATTGCTTCACTGGAGATGTTGTATCCAGAGCCCCTGGTCACCCTGCTGTCTGCCAGTGGCCAGGATGCCCAGTGCTGACTTCGCAGCCTTGGACAGTGACAGAAAAATGTGTTTAGTCTGCGAGTTAAACAGGCTCTGTCTGGGGCTTGGACTGAACCAGAGCATGTTGTCACACACAGAAATTGACTTTCAGAGCAGTACCAGCGTTGTGCATTGTCCCATGGATACCAACGTGTGTAATTAACAATAGTGCTCAGCCCTGTGAAGTTCTGAAGTCTTTTTGCCATGTACCAAATGATTTGCATGAGTTAAGACAAATGAATAGTCACATTTCTTTACAGCATTTTGCATACTTTTAGGGTTCAGTGTGTGTTTAACTACCACCTGGATTAGAGCTGCTGACAGCTAGATCCACAAACATCCAGATATGCTCTCTTCTCTGTGGATCTGGTTTTCACTTCCCCAGACTACTACAATGGTACAGCCAACTACAGTACACTACTTACACTACTACAGTACAGCCAACCATATGATTAGGTGGTGAGTGCTTGGCATTTTGTTAGGAAAACTGAGTCTGGTAATTTGTCTTTCATTGCTGTTGCTTTGATTCTAGCACTGATCTTGACATACGACATTAAAGCAGTCTTGAAGGCTATATATCTGTTTAGGGATTTCATGTATTTGTGCTCTGAAAATATTTTATCTGGATTAAATCCCAAATAAAGAGGTATTCTACAGTATATTATTTAAAGGCAAGGGAAATACGGTCTTCCTTTGCAAGTCATTTTACTATGCTCTGCAAGTAAACACTGCTGTCAAGATAAACAGAGTGCTCCACAGTACAGATTTCTGATAAGACACGTGCCAGAGGTGACATTATATTTCTGAGTCTGTAGAAGGCTTTAATCAGAGCTTTGACAATGGCACAGTTTGTGGCGGTTTGTCCCTTTTACAACAGACACATAGAGACATCAACTCGTTTTAAGGTAAAGTAATGAATCTCATCCAGTTTGCAATCAGGAAGTTTGCAATCTCTCTCTTCCCAAACTTTTTCACATCTTATCAACAACCAACAGCTTCTCCCTTTTTTCCTGATTGTCCACAGGGGAAGAAGATGGCAATTTGCATTGACAATATCACAGATGTTACTCTGAAGGACATGGTTGCAGAATCAGAAGATTTTTCCAATTTTGTGGGAGCTTTTGTCTGTCAGTCCACCATCATCCCGTCAGACAGCAAGGGCTTCCGAACAGCCCTGGCTCTGCAGTCCAACAGCCTTGCTGACAGGTTCTTAGGTACCTCGTTTGTCTTCTGCTTGTTGTCGTTGTGAATGTACTCTCATGTATTTAGGGCTGCAGAGTAAATCCTTCTTGGCTCAGCAGCTGCATTACCTTGAGGGAAGAGTGAAGGGGCAGCCCAAGATCAGTCTGAGATGGTTCCTGAGCTGTGAAGCAGCTCTGCACAGATGCCTTTGTGTTTTGCTGATGTTTCAGTTCAGCTGATGCCTGGAGTAGGAGAGTAAGGGCTGTGCACATTTTTCATTTTCCATTTCTGTGGTATTCACTCTCCCTTGTGCTTGGCCTGGTGGGTCTCACAGTGCGTAGCATTTCAGCACAAAAATCTGGAGAGTGTAATTAAAAACCACTGGTTTTCTTTTATGTTCTGTACCCACCTCACTCAGGGCAAGACCAATGACTGTGATAGTCACATTAGTTCAAGTGTTTCTGCCTGTGCCAAGATCCCACTTGGGCAATTTTAGAAGAAGAAACTGATGTGGGGACATAATTAGGCAAGGAATCAGAAGGCTTAGGGCAGCACATGGCTCTGCACATCATTAAGTTTTACATTGGTTCAGCTCACAAGTTCCCAGAATCTGAGGCCAGATGAGACAATGAAGTCATTTGATCTGATCACCTATGCATTACAGGCACTGAGTGTTTGTACTTTCTCCCTGGCACTGAGCCCAGAAACTTATGTTTGACAAAAGCACATCTTTGGAAGAGCATTCAACCTGGACTTTTAAGACTTCCAGAAATAACAACTTTGCCACAGTCACTGGTACTTTTTTTTTTCCACTGGTCAAACACCATCTCTGTGTTTGTTTTTAAAGCAGGCTTGTATCCTATTTAAATTTGCCTGAATTCAGTTTTCAGCTCTTGCTTTTAGTTAGTCTTTCTCTAGATCACACCAACGTTTTCCTTCCTGAAGAAATATTTTGTGTGCTGGAATCATCACACCCTTTAGATAAATTAAGTAGACTAAGTTCTAATTGTCTTGCTATCATGTACTTATTTTGAGCACCTGAATAACTTTAGAGGCTCTTTCTACACCTTCTGTAACTTTTTATATTTTCTTAAAGCATAGAATGGAATAATATTCCAGTATTTAATTTGCTATGGCAATTAAAATCGCTTTTGTATTTGGAATCCCTGCGTCCTTCTTTCTCCAAACTTAAGGGATTTCATGATGGCTTCTTGGATCTTATGTCCACTCTGGATGTTTTTTCAAAGTTACAGTTTCCAATGGAAAAATCTCTCTTTATTAAGACTGGAAGTTGCTCTGCATTTTATTTTTAATCCTCTTATTTTTTTTCTCATCTTCACACTTTACCAGCATGGATTATTCAGTTACTTGCAGATCCCTGATGCTAATCTTGCATTTTCACACTTCAATATCGACGCCTAGAGAAGCCTGGAGACATCCCACGTTTGATGACAATTTCCTATGGCCAAATAATTTTATAATGACTTAGCTAAATAGTTTTTAATGCAGAGCATGCGCTTAATTAATAGTACACTGCTAACTTTTTAATTAGAATCTCATGTGGTAATTAGTGAAATACTTGATAAATTTACATAACTTTCTTTATCAACTAAGTTCATCAGCACTCAAAGAATGAGATCAGATTTGTTCAACAAGAGAGGTTCTCCGTAAATTCTTGTTGACTTTCTCTCATTGTGTATCTGTCCATGAACTGAAACCCATTTTCCATTACTATTATTTTGTCTCATTGTGAGAGCCACATTGTAATTCA
>VYZR01126692.1:16687-27696 GCA_013400675.1 Oxylabes madagascariensis
TGAGGAGACCTTTATTTTGTGATTTCACTGTCAAAAATATCAAGAAAAAGTGTATGTGTAGCAAAAACCACGTGCTAAGAACCTCAGCAAATGGCTGCTTTAACTGCTCTGTTAAGGGTTAGGGTTACGCTTAGGGTTAGGCTTGAAAAAAACACAAAGCCCAGAGGTCCAGACATGCCAAGGGGAGCATGGCACAGTAACGACATCGCTCCCCGAAAAATTTTCTACTCAGCACCACCTGTGTTCTGGGAACCTCAGACTCACCAAGAAGCTGTTTTACTGCTCTGCTTAGGATTAACCATAAATTTAGGGTTAGGGTTGGAGGAAACCCCCAAAATACAGATCCAGCGACACTGCAATGACAAAAGACAGTGCAAGGGGAACATGTCACTGCCCTAAAATTATTCCCTCCACATCTTTCTCCTTGGCACCACACATGCTACAAACCTCAGCCTCAGCAAAAGGCTGATTTACTGCTCTGCTTAGGGTTACAGTTACACTTAGGATGGGAAATGGCCTGAAGCTTGCCCAACTGATCCTCATTGAAATTTCCCTGCAGTTCATGTTATCCCATTTGCTTTCATTGTTTTCATTTTTTTTTCCAGAATTTTACTCTTTTTTCCTTTTTCTTTTTTTTTTTTTTCAGCTTTTCATTTCTTCAATTTCTTCTCCTGTCTCTTCATTTTGAGATTTCACTATCATTTTGACAGGTTTCTGTCCATTTCATTTAGAAAAAACAACACCCCACTGACCAAATATTGCTCCATCCTCACCTTTCTTCTTGGCACACCACCTGCTGGGTATCTAGTCAAAAAGCTGCTTTTACTGCTCCGTTTAGGATCAGGCATAGGCTTTAATTTAGAGTTGAGAAAACCACAAAGCCTAGAGCTCCAGGGACACTGCAATCACAAAAGGCATGCCAAGGGTAGCACAGCACTTGCAAAAGATCCAGCTGAACTATCTCCAGGGTTTAGAATATGTACTACTCTCATTCATTTGAGCTTGAACTTTAAGCAGCTCCCTGTACAGCTGTGTAGGTGTGCTCCTAATCACAGCTGTGTATAAGAATAATTTTCTGTGGATGCTGATTGTTTTACCTCTGAGTTAAGACCACTTATTTTGTTTAGTCAATCAATCTACAATGAGAAAAGAAGCAATTTTTAAGGTGCTTCCATTCACTGTGAGCAAAAGCAGGACTTTCTGGGCTGTTTATTTTTCCAAAGTTCTGGAAAAGAACCTTGTTTAAATGAGATCTATTAAACTCTTTATCCAAGGTCTTAAAGAATTATAAACGTCTGATCCTTTTCTTTCAGCCTATGACTGAAAATAACTTTGCTGTTTTGCATACCTTGAAAAATGTGAACTTTTAAATAATCTTTTATAGTAAATGACAGAAATATTTTAGGAAACAAGATTATGAAGAATCACTTTCACGAGAGGTACTCTATGGGGGAAGATGAGTAACTGTTGTTACACTGAAACTACTGTAGCATGAGGAATAACCCATAAACTCTGTCTGGAGGAACATGAATCATCACTCAAAACTCTCTTCCATAACACTCAGAACGATTTCATTTCACTCTCAATTTTCTTTGAAGGAGAACTCTGACAGATTCATATATCAAAGAAGGGAAAAATGCTATTTAACTGATTGTTGCCTAAGTATATATTTCTTTTCAAAATGTGAGTGAATTTCATAATCAGAAAGGAAGTATCACAAATAAATGAGCCCTGTTTTATTTTCCTTTACATACTTCCCAAGAATTTTTTAAATAACAGCATGAAGGGTAGCAAAGCTAGCAGTCAGGCAGTCTTCCCATCGACGTGAACAGTGTCAGGAGCACTTACTGGCAAAGCAACAAGCATCAGGATTAGCAAAAGAGACACCTTGCCATCAATCTTCTGCTGAGCTGAGCAGAAGACCAGTGTCTCTTGATTGCACCAGCAAAACCTAGTAGTCTGCACCTGAGTTTTAACCTGGCTGGCAGAATACAGACTCAACAATAGAGAGCTGATGAGTAGGCAAAGGATGTTGCAAATATGAGAGGCATAAAACTGTACAGTATCAGAATAAAAGCACCCCAATCGAAACCTAAACCAATTGGTAAAACCTAAAAATCCCTCTTACGACTTGCAAGGTGGTTGGTCAGGTTACACAAGACACAGATTTGTTCCTGCAGTGAACACAAAAACACAAACAACACCTTTCTCAGTTCTACATCTGGATTTCCAAACATAAGTCTGATAGCATCTTTTAGTGCTTTCAAGCACTTTTTCTTTAAGTTCCTCTAAAGAATACTATACTGCTACTGTTCTGTTGGAAGAATGCAAAGGCAAAAATTTCCTGAAATATTTTCTGAGCAACAGTGTAGGTTTATCTTTTCTACGTATAATTTAAAAATTGTCAAAGGCAGCCTACCTGCATCTTAAATTACAACAATCCAAAAATTTCCTTAGAAAGTTCAGTTGTGCAAGGCTGGACTGGATTATGGCCACACATCTGAAGTTTCCAGTTCCTTCTAGTTCTCACGTTGTTCTTCATGAATACATTTGGCAATGTCTGACACTTTATGCATTGAAATGACTCTTTCATTTACACTCCTGGGTTAAACTATTTACAGAGTAAAGCACAGGCCCTTGATTTTCTAAGACGATCTCTCTATTTGCTGGCAGGAGGAAAAGTCTCAGAAAAGTTCTTGTCTTCACTGATAGCAGGCCCAGATCCAGTGGGTTGCATCCAGGATGTGATGCTCTTGGCTGAAACTCTATTTTGTCCAAACAAGGCTTTTCTTAGTGCTTGCAGACAATAAATATGGTCTGTAGAAATATCTGTGCAGCCCATCTACCTCACCCTTTGCTTGCTAACACACCCAGCAACAGTCACCACCCAAGCACAGTCAGCATATCACCATCAATTGGCAGAAACACAAGGCCTGATACTGCTGGCCTCACTCAGGCAAATTTCCAGTGAAAGACAACAGCAACTTGGACTGAGAAAGGAGCGTGGGATTACAGGTAGTGTTGGGAGCCAAAAGCTGTGTGTGCACTGTTCCACAAAATACACATATTTCTCGGAAATTTGAGCAGCACTGAGAATGAGAGGGAGATTGCTGAAAAGCAGAACTATGACTTTGATTTCAATTGCAGCTGTTGTGATCAGGGAAAGAGAAAGAAAAATCAAAAAGGGCACTCGCAGTCCCAGATTGATGCAATCAAGCTAGTTAACACTCCCCACACTATCAAGCACAGAATTTCCTCCCTCCTGCTGGGCTTCTAGGGCTAAGGATGTCAGGTGAAAAAAAACCCCTTGAGTCTGCCAGCAAGTTCCTTGGAAAAGCAAACTTCTCCTGAACACCTGTCACATAGCATCTTATCAGGAAAAATTATCATCTCTTTCTCACACTTACTTGACAAAGGCAGAAGCTTACCCCAATACCATTTCAACACCCAGCTAAAAAGAAGAATAAATCAAAATGTCAAGGATTGGATTTTTTTCCATTTATGATACATAATCCTAAATGTTCTTCTGACTTTTTCCATTGTATAGCTAAATTAACTTCTTGAACTTTTTTTAATAATAAAGAATAAATTCTTCACCTTATTCAGACTTTTAGCCACTTTGTATAGCAGTTAAATTCTCCTCCTAACCACTCTCTTGTACAATCAACCTGGAGTAAATCTGAGGAAGTTAAGGCCTATATGCAAATTTGCTATAATGTAAATGAGAGAGATCCTGTCCTGCTAAAATGACATTATTCTATCTTTAATTTCTTATGTACATCTTTTATTTTAGACAAAAAAAAAAAAAAATAGAAATGGAGAGGAAAAAGATCGAACTACAATGGAGACAATGCTCCACTCTCATGGGCAAATATGCAGGCAGAGGTATTGTATTGCAAATTGTATTGGCAGTGCCAAACTCCGGCAGGAAAAGGATATTAATTTTTCTCTTCAAGTAAAAGAAAAAAAAAAACAAAATGGAAAATGAGACACTGAAATTTCACTCTTTATAATACTCAGAAACTTCAGACACCTGTGACAAAATTTCCAGTCTAAAGCCAGGCTGCAATCTTCCTAAGTCAAGTCAGCTGGGACACTTCCAAAACCAAGGCTAGAGGAATAAAAAAAAAAAACACCAGACAACCTCTTCTCACATCTACTTAAAATACCATTTATCCACAAGAGTGCAAGAAGTTTCAGCTGAATGTGGAAACACTTCCAGTTAGAGAAAGTAGTGTCATCTTTCATCAAAATCTTTGTGAAAAATCTGCCAAAATTTATTGACAGGAGAGACACTGTCCAGTTGAATACCTGAACTCACTATAGGTCCTCTCATCACTCGCTGTAGGTATACTTAAGGCCATGAGCAAGCAGGATTACTTGCCTTGTATCATGGCTTTGAACTTTGAACAGCTGTTTTGTCTGTGGAGTCAGAACTGAGGCTAGAAACCTCATTTTCTCACCACAATTTCAGAGCGGGCCTCTGTATCCAGACAAAGGCACCAAGTACCCCCTTCCTAACACAGACAGCACAACAGGCAAAAAAGCAGGCATTAAAGGGAAGACACAGAGCAACAGTCAGTTAATTGGGAGAAAAACCAGTGTTTTCCTGGAAACACGTGGAACACATGGAAACAGCAACTGGGGAGAGAGGTCCATCAGGACCACTCACCATCACTGTAGTGTATATGTCTATATGTATATACATACTTACAATATATATTACCCTATATATGTACCATGTACAGTTCCTCATCCTCTGCAAATTAGAATTAGATAAACACGCAAGGCAATAATTTCCAGACACAGCCTCTTGTTTTACCAGTCAACCCATGGTGACCATCACTTCAGTGGGTAGATCTGTAGCAGCTGCATTGACACCTGGCTCTTGTTTGCATGATACTCCGGTTATGCAGAAGGGCCTGCGGGAAGTGGCTGGTGATGAAAGGACTAAGAGACCAAAAACTGGCAAAAGGGTGCTAAGATGGAGGGGGTAACTTGAAGGGAACAGAACAAGTGAGAGGACAGCGAATCAGGTCAGTTGGCGGGAAAGGAGCTGGCAGGGGTCCGTCTCAAGGAAGAAGGGCTGATGTCTCAGCACCTTCAACTGCTAGAGCCTCCCCAAGGATTCAGTGTGTAGCAGCCCACGAGCACAGTGTGCACCCTTTCAGGTTCCCTCCTCTCCTGCTCTCAGTGAGGGCTGCACTGGGCAGCCACACGCACACTCAGCAAGAGCACTGTTCGCAGCAAAAACCTGTCATTTCTCACAAGTCCAGAAATGCTGAGGTGGGAATGTGCCTCTGCAGCTCTCCTATTTCAACCGGGGTCAGGTGGAACAGGATGCTCAGCTTCATCAGATAGATTTTGAGTATCTCCAAGAATGGAGACTCCACAGCCTCTTTCCATCCTCAAATACACAATTAAATGCGAAGTAGTGGAGGAAATCGTATCTTTAAACATCCAGTGATGTACCACGTTAGCCTTCAGCTTCCTCTGAGGAGGAAAAAAAAAAAGAAAAAAGAAAAAAAAAAAGGGTGTGCAAGAGCATCCCACTCACGTCTTACGTTGGTTTCGAGGGAGAGCTATTCATCAGTGAAAGCACTGAGGGCTGCAGCAGAAGTCACCCCGCAGCTCGGAGACGGTGTCGCGGCGGGACTCGGGGCCCCGCAGCGTCACCGGGCGCTCGCGGGTCCCGCAGCTCCCCCCGCCCGCACGGCCCCGCGGCAGCGGCACCGCCCGCCCGGCTCCTCCTCCCACCTCCTGCCCGGCCCTGCCCGCTCCCGCCGCTCCCGCTCCCGCCCCCTGCGCGGCGCGGGGCGCCCCCGGCCCGGGAGATGCGACCCCGATGGGCGCCGGGCCGTCGCTGCTGCTGTCGCTGCTGTCGCTGCTGCTGTCACTGCCGCCGCTGTCGCTGCCGAGCCCCGCGGTGCCCACAGGTGGGTGCCCGCGCTCCCCGCCTGTGGCGGTGGGACGCGCGTCCCTCCCCGGCCGGAGTGCGGGCCGTGACCCCGCGCCGAGCTGCGCTCCCCCAGCCCCGGAGCAAGGCTCGGTGCTCCGCGCCGTCCGCCCTAGACAGCCGTGCATTTATTTGGCGTTCGTGCTTTTGGCTGGAGGAGGAGGGCTGGGTGTTTCTCTAATGTTGCTTCATCTTTCCCTTTTCTCTGTAATTAAGCTGGAATTAGCTCTACGAAACTCTGTATTGATTTTGCTGTCAGCTCTAAGTTGAGAGCGTGCTCTTGAGATAGCTCTTATTATACCCGTTTGGGTAATTCCCCGAATACCTTTGGTGTTTGTAGGTTCCTTTCTGTTTGACAGGAAGCACCCTCAGGAGTCTAACTGAGCGGTCGAGAGCTAGATTAAAACAAAAGTCAGGGTGGGGTTTTGGCAGAGATACTCAGCTCGTGGGTCAGTGTGGCTCCACGTCCCTTCTCCCACCTGTTGACTGCATCGTATGGTGGCAGCCACACATCCAAGCACGAGAGACACAGGGAGCAAAAAAGTGGCAGCTGCAGAGGGCTGTGGGAGCAGCTCAAAGAGCAAACTGGCTCGGCATGGACAAGGACGTTACCCAGTGGGAATGAGTTTATAAACTATAGCCTGGAACGTGTGTGCAGGGGGGAGTCCTCTGCTGCTGTTAAAATCATACATTATTTCTTATATATATATATATGTATATATATATCCTGTTAAAGAACAGAGCAAGGCATTGGAGGGATTAGCAGAGCTTCTTAGAGACCTACTGTGCCTTTCTGCTTTTGTTCTCTGCTGCAAGTGTTGCCTCCAAAACTCAGTGCATGGGACACTGTCTGTTCCCATTTAGCTCCGCAGCAAAACTTTCTGATGTGGTGAGAGCTGGAAGGTAGTGAGGAGAGTTCTTCATACCCTGAATGCCTTTGAGTTCCACTAAGTAGTGTGTCCCAGTTAACTCCTTTGACAAACTACTCCAATATGCACCAGTGATTTTGAGTTGCTTTCAGAGGTACCAATGCCAGCTTCTTTTTAAGTAACTGACCACATAATTTTCATCTTATTTAAGTCCAATGGTCGTTAGTACAAGTGTTGTGGAAAATCTGTACAATGCATTCAGTTACCCTTTAAAAGAAAAACCTTTAAAATGTGTTTACTGCTGGTTTTGATTCCAAAGAAAGTTTAGAAGAATGTCAAGGGGGTTATGCTGCTTTTGTCTAGTGATTGTTCAAGGCAGAAGGGAATCTGTTTACACATTCCTGAGGTTTTAGCTGGACATGATTTCAGGCTTTTGATGACAGTCAGCACTACCAGCATGGATGGGAGAGCTGTGCCTTTCACTGAAGGCTTAGAGCTTCCGTTTTCATCTTTTTCAGTGTGAGACCGTAAATGTTAGTTTAATTCATCCTAGCAGTATTTTGCTAATAATGGAAGAAATTATATCAAGTGTAGAACTGTCCTAGCAGTGCTCATGTACTTTCTGTGAAGTGAAGTGACAGGTAGAGGATCTCCTTTCGGGTACTTTGTTCCAACAGAAGAAACCAGGACCCAAGTGCCACGTAAAGCAGTTTTACAGCAGGACTTTGCAGACTCAGGATCTTAAATCTTACGGGATCTGTCCTGTGCCCGTCTCCTTGGGATCTCTTGTCAAGTAACTTTCTGAACTCCTCAGCAGCAGCATTTAAATACTACATTATAGCTTGACCTTTGCAAAACACCTTTTATTTTCACTGTGATGTGTTAGTGGGCATGATTTTACCCTTACTGAATTACATCTACTGTTCCAGCAGTCTCTAACTGCATTCTGTTTTCAGGCCCTCCTGTCTATGAACTGTACCAAACACACTATCTGAGCAAGGATAAAAAATTTCACTTGTTGCTGCAATTGGGGTTTTTTATGAATTGGTTTCACTCAACCATTTACAAATCAGTACTGTAGAACAAATAAAAAGTGCAGAAAATGCAAAATGAAATGGAAAATTAATTTTTTTAATCAATAGGATCAAGAAATGTTCAAGCATGTTCAGACATATTCCTCTTTACCCCATGGGAGAGTTTAGCAATTTTTGTGAGGAACTAATAAGGATATGAAGGAATAACTTGAATTTTCTAAGTTGTAGAATACTAGTCTATTAACTTACCAAGCTTCATCTTAAATCCTTCTGCTTGCTTTTATGGGAGGTTTCTCTAACCACATTCCTCTGCAGTTAGAAAACCTTGAAATCCTTGGCCCGTAGAGTCCAGTCTCTCTCTTGTAGATCCGTACAGAAGAAGGAATGCACTGGCTAATACAGTGTGTTCTTATTCTGAGGAAAGGGAAATAAGCCTGAAAGCTGTACTGCAAATCTAGAAGCATTTTGATTTATTTGAGGCATATTTTACTATTTTCACTCAGGTAAGGTATGGGATTTTGAAGCAAATCTCAGTCACTTCTCTTACTGTATTTTTGTCTGTATTGTGACACAGTTTTGGAACTTGATTTCTTCTGGATGAAGCAGCCCTTGAAGATGTGCTTCATCAGTGTATCTAGTGTAACTACAGCTGGTCCAGTGTTAAAAAGCAAAAATCCAAAATGTATATAACATAGACAAGGTTTTCTCAGTATAAGCATTTTAATCTAACCAGTTTATACTGGGTTGTAATCCCTGCTAGCATACATCCAGCCTTAGATCCCATTAGAGCTGATATGTGGCTACATCAACTACATTTCATATGATGCAACCTTAAAAGCTTCCCCTTTTTAATATTTTCTACTAACAATGTAAGTTGCTTGTTCTACATTGACACACCTGATTTAATTTATGCCTTTCGTATTCCACTTTGTCGCATTTTTACTAATAAACAGTAGTTTGAGAAGCAGCTTCAGGCCTCTCTTTAAGCAAATCTCGATGTGTTTTCTTTCACAGTTACTAGAACTGTACTGGAATGTACAAAACATCTCTTTTGATGTTGTTCTGGGAAATACATAATAAAAGGCTAGAGATAGGAAAAGCAGTGGGGAAAAAAACTGTAAAACAGAATGATTTTTTGAACTCTTGGCTTGAAAATTTTGTGCATTTAGTATTTTGTGTAACCTAGTATATGTCTATATACTTTGCAGGATTGAAAAACGTGTGTTGGTGACAATCTGTGTGTTTACCAGAGAGAGCATAAAGCTTCAGTAATAAGAGTGGAAGTATATGGGGGAGTTGAGCTTGGTGTTTATGCACAATATTTCCTTGCTCTCCCCTACTGTGAAGAAAAGAGGAGTAAATGTAACATAGAAATAAATAAAAATGGATATTGGCATAAGGAGAACTGCAGTATATGAAGGAGAGTCATGTTGATATAGCTGAAAGGCTTATCCTTACCTTCTCATCTCCAGCTTCCAATCTCATGCCAGGCTATTCTAGACAACACTGTGATCTAGCCCTAGTGTATGCCCTAGGCTTTGTGTATGATTCCTCCACTTGACAAGTTCTTATTGCCTGACAATTAGAGATGGAAATGATTAAAGGAGGCAGTTCATTCCACAGAGGCACTTCCAACACTGTTGTGTTTTGTGATTAAAGCCAAAAACTTAGATGTACATTGCAGTTCCCCGTGAAACACTCAGGTTCACCACTGTAGCTGATAACCATTCCTTTCCGTGGCTCTTGCTGTCTAGTGACTTTTATAGTCTAAACTCCAAGAGAAGCAAGTGGTTAGGATAACTCAAGTCATCTGTGTAGTTCCTGTTTATGTTTGGTTTTATAGTTTTGGCTTGTACAGATTGATTTCTTCTGATTGAGTTCTCCCCGAGAAGTCTTATTGATTACCTGCAAATAAGAGAGAGAAAAGCCACCCTTTATGAGCTGAACAAGAGCTCCCGTATTTTAAGAAGCTTAACTTTGTAACAGCCTGAATTTTGGAACTCAGGACCATGTCTCGATAAAAATTTAAAATGACATACAGCTCTTTTCTTTGTAGTTGGTGTGCCAGTTACTTGGGATATTGTTTAGAGGCAACACATTTCTGTTCTGAGTCTCACACCAACGGAGGGATGCCCCAGGAGTTCCCTGTCAAACAGGTGCTTCCCACAGGCATTGCCTGCTAGAGGTGAGGCATTACAAGCTTTCTGGGAGTGTTGATCCTTCCTCTCACATCTCAGGCGCAGAAGGTGTTCAACTTTCATCTTCTTAGGATCGTCTTTCCCTAGAAAGAAAGGCAAGTGCTCATTCCTCGTCAATGTTACATTCAATCACCTGTCAAAGGCAAAATGTGGATTCAGAATTGTGGATTTCACTAATTAAAATTGCTTTGACTCCCAAGAAAAACAAACTCCCTTTTCTAGAAAAGTCATCAGTAGGTCGTAGAGCAAGGAGCAACATCTATTAGGCAATAAATACAATGCTGTTAGCTCTAATTGGACTGTTGTTGCCTACTAGCTGTTAGCCAGTGCTGAATGATGAAAGCCAAACATAATTTTGGCTCAATTTATATGCAAAAAATAGATATCTTTTGTAAAGATGGATTAGGATATGTCGTATATGGCAATTTGGCTGATAACAGTCACAGAGCATAGTTTTTACAATATTTCAAATAGCAAGCTTAACTTTTGGATACTTTAAAAAACACATGTAAGATGTCAGAGGTATTCTAAATAAGCTTGCATTTTCTTGGCTGTTTAGTGTGATTGATCTAAGAAGTAATAAATCAGTAAATCACATGTTCTAGAGAAGAAAAAGCTCAACATTAAATGCTAAACAGTCAGTCAATTTTCAGTATTTCCTATAATTTCAAAACCTCTGATTTAAAAATCAGCTATCGTCATGGCATTGTGTCACCACTGGGCTTTTTAAATTAATGTAGTTCTTTTTGGCAAAAAATAGTTTTGCATGCCAAACTTAACAAAACTTCTTTCCATTTTAAATTAAAAAACAAAACAGAAAGAACCAAACCACAACCAAACCATCAAGCACAAAACACCTCCGATTACAACTCTGAGAGCCTTGAAAGGGCTGTGACTAATTTTAGACAAGCCCACCTTGAATTTCACTCACCTTGTCTGCTTGTTTCAGGCC
>VYZR01126711.1:4535-14678 GCA_013400675.1 Oxylabes madagascariensis
TATTGACCTGCCCAGCAGAAACGACATCAGAGGTGTCCCTGGCCTGGAGGATGGCAAAGGTGACAATAATTACATCGAGAGGGCGTGGAGTTACCTCACCATCAAGGAATTGCTCAACTCCCGGCTGAAGAGCGACGACAGTCAGGAAAAGGACAGTTTGATGGAAAAAGCCAAGTCGATGGCCCTGGCTTACAATTTTGTTACCCCCTTCACTGTTCTGAAGATGAAAGAGGCTGGACTCCACTCAGAGCCACCTCAGGAGGAGTTTATCAGCCCTTCTACTGATGGCATCGGGGAAAAGGTGCAGAGCCTGCAGGGGCACAGGGCCCCACCAGGTAGGAGAGAAGAATAATTTTGTTCTGGTAAAAAATCTTCTTGCGTGGGCAATGTCTCATGGCCGAATTTGGCACAGGGGTGATCTAGACAGTGAACTGAGGGGTAAAGCTGAGATTTTCATACCAATTTTTCTAATTGTGGGCTGGGTAACCTTTACCAAACCTTTTAGGCCCCTTACTCACCCCCTTGAAGCGCTTACTGCTCTATAGAAACTATTGGAGAAAAATTGGTCTTCTACATGAAACAAAGTGCAGGAATACATCCCATAATTTCTCTGAATAATATCTGGGGAACATTATCATAATATCTCTTTCTGCTGCTCAGTAAGTAATTGTAACAGCCTTCCTTCCCCATTTCTAGGTATACGCAGAGGGCAAGATAAACAGAGAATTAAAATCTCCAAAACTTCAGGTCAGTGCCTGTTTTCATGCCTTTAACGATGCAAAATAATAGCAGCTGATTTATGGAAACCTCAGATGCATATCACTGTGGTATAACCATTCAAGTGATCAGCCAAAATTCTGTTTGTCAGACCTACAGAGTAGGGAGGAAAATGAAAACAAAACCAAAATACAGAGAGGATCAGTAATGAGAAGGAGTGTGAGCAAGGCAGATGATCTGTAACACTTGATCCTCATGTTTGAGACTTCTGCAGGTTAGGGGAGAACATAAACACATTCTCTCTGTACTAGAAATAGTGAGAAAACCTTTTATAAATAATAATGCTGAAATATAAAAAAGTTGAAGATGGAAAAAAGAGAAAATTCTATAGTATTTTACAATTTTCCTGTTGGTCCTTCACCTTTAGTTAACTTTTCATTAAACACTGAAGAATAAGTCTAGATTAAGAATTCTGACTTGAATTTCTCTTGATAGGCTCAATTTTACCTTAGAAACTAGCATTTTTGGCTTGCCTTATTAATTAATGGCAGCTGTCTGATTGTTGATGATAGGTCAAGGATTGTTGAAAAATTAAGACTGTGGGATCAACAGCTGCTGCTGACTGCTCCAATCTGCTGCTGAGGGCCAAGAGGGGTCAGTGTGAGGTGGACCCATGCAGCAGCCCTTGGTCAGAAAGTACATTTCTGTGTGCTGTGGGGGATGTAGCTTGCCAAGAAAGAATGGAGAAGAGGAGTTCAAAACACCTACATGATAATTCCCATAAATCACCAAAATTATATTCCAGGAAGAAAATACCCTGATTTTCATCTTGACTGTTTTGGGTTTTGAGTTGTCTTTGAAAACCCAACCTCTTCTGTGAGAAAAACAAAACAATCTTTGCGAAAAACAAAGCAAAACTTGCCATTTCCGGGCAAACTCCATCTGACCCTCTAAAAACAACAAACCAGGAAGACTCAGAAAAAACAGGGACAAACACACTTTAAACAGCAGTTTTGTTGCAATCTTGGACACTGCAGTTTTGTGTGAGCCTCTCACATTTATCTCTTTTTCCATGTCTTCTCAGCGGATGGGGACCCTCACTTTGTCATTGATTTTCCCTCCAGCAAGTTCTCTGTCTGCTTCAATATTGATGGAGAACCAGGGGACATCCTCCGGCTGGTCTCTGATCACAAGGAATCTGGTGAGCAGCCAAGTCAAGCAGTTTCTTGTGGAGGAAAATCAAAGTGTAAGGCCAGCCCCGCAGCAGACCAAGCACCAAGGTGCCTCACAGGCAAGAAAGTGATAGGAAATTAGAAAAAGTTTCCTCTATGGTTCAACTTCACCCAGTTACGAAGTCACAGCTTGCAAATAAAAGGTTTGGACTCACCAAAATTGCTCTGCTGTGGGAATTTCCCTCTTTACTTACAGTACTGTTTGGTTTAGGACAGAGCAAAGTAACCAAACAAGCTCACCAAGCACCAAGCACCACGGCTCTTCTAGTAAAGAAACCACCAAACTGGCTAGAGAGTCATGACAGTCTTGAGAAAACCCACATGATTCAGGATCTGCTTTACCCAAGCCAATCTGAGCCTCAGGGGCCCAAAGTGTGGTCTGATCCCATCTGGAATTCTAAGCAGGGCTGCTAACAAGCAGATTATGTCCTGCTCAGGGCAACAGTGGAAGAAAGGGGTGTCAAAACCAGAGACAATTCACAGGCTTGTTTTACAAAACCCCACAATGAAGTTGTAAGGATTCTGTTCTGTGTGGCGGTGGTCTAGCCCCCATATTTCTGCGTTCATGTCTGCCTTAGTAAGATACAGCTCCGGGCAATGTTTCCCTTCCACTTCTTTCACAGACTGTTTGTGCTACTGCTTGAATGATTCTGTGGCTCAAATGCAGAATGAGCTTGAGGAAAACAGACTCTGTAGCACTAGAACCTTGAGTCTTTGAAGACAGAAATGAGAGATCCCATCAGGAATAATGGGATATGGAGACATTGCCTCTCAGTATTAATGGCTTGGGTTTAGCTTGGGTTAGCAACAAGCCTCCTCCTTAATTGTCACTCTTTGGTGGTATTTCAGAAGCCTCTGGGAAGTGAGTCACTGTCTTACGGACAATAGGTCACAAAAATTATTAAAATGACTGGGAACCTTACTGTGGACATTTAGGTTTTAATTGACTCAGTGGGATCTGCACCTTAGAACACTCAAAAGTGTTCACTGCGTACATTGTGTTAGGATTAATGGGGCTGGGGGCACCTGCCTGCAGAGAAGGCCAGCATTTCTGAGCTTGGGTAAATTTATGTGCTCTGTATGAGGTCATAATTTTATAACAGGCTGATTATACTGGTTTGCATCCTGTAAGTGAAATAATTGAGCATGAGGTGGTGAGCCTGCATGTTCTCAGTCACAAGGCTTGTGTCATTGAGACAATAGACCTGTTCCTGCTGGGCCCCTTCCGACTCAGACTGCTCTGTGATTCTGTGATCCTGGGTTCCAGCTTTCATTTACTGATTGTTTTCCTGCAAGGTGTAACCGTGAATGGGCAATTGATTGGAGCTCCCGCACCACCCAATGGCCACAAGAAGCATCGGACTTACTTCAGCACCATCACCATCCTCAGCAATAAGCCAGAGAGGTCTTACCTGGAGATCACACCCAAGAGGGTCATCCTGGACGATGGGGAAAGGCTTGTCCTGTCCTGTGGCCGGAGTGCTGTCGTGAGGAGCAGGAGCCTCGAGGTGTCCATCTCTGCCTACTCCAACATCACCGTGACGATCCGGGACTCCATCAGCTTTGTCATCCTCATCCACCACTACAAGAAGCCAGCCCCATACCAGAGGAATCACCTGGGGTTCTACATCTCCAACAGCAAAGGCCTCTCTTCTGACTCCCACGGGCTACTGGGTAGGTGGCAGGTTTTCAGGTTCAGAGGTGTAAATCAGACAAAAATGATATTTCTGAGCAGAGACAGGAGGGAAGGAAGAAGGCAGGTGGGGATTAAGTTCCCAGGTGAGACTTTTACATCCTCTCTCAAACAACTTCTCTCTTTCTAGCACCTCCAATCCCTCTCCTGTCTTTTCCCGTAGGAGCTCTCTCTCCCTATTCCAGCTGTGCCTGGTTTTCACATTTCCACTCTTTTAATGATTGTTCAATACAGTTGCTATTAGAATACATGTGCTTGATGCTCCCAGTATGGAGACAGAAACCAAATCTTCCACAGGAACTTTTTGTGGCCCCTTTCTTTCAAATGTGAAATGAAAGAAGAGCCACCCCTACCTTTTGAAGGAACCAGGCTTTAGGTAGGCTCAGATAATGATCAGATGGTTGTGTTCCTTCAGCCAATGAGAAGTTATTGATGTTTTTGGTCATGTACAGGTGTAGAACTCCAAAACTTCTGCCATAGTTTCTGAGCCACTCAGACACCCCCAAGTGAAGCAGATGATCCCTTAGGAGTGGGGTTTTGGACTCAGGCCACTCTTGTGGACAAACCATAAAATCCAAACTTAGATTTGGCCTAGAAGAACTTTCTCCCAAGAAGGCAAGGGAACAGAACTTGAATCTTCAGGCCTAGGACTTTTTGCTTGCTGATGGACATTGTGTGGGTTATTAACCTCTAGTAACCATGTCCCACAGATGGGAACTTACTACTAGTGGCTAAAAAACCTCTTTAACTCTTTAGTGACCCATGGAAAAAAAAAATAGGGTTTTATTCTAACCTCTATATTAGTAGGATTTAGAAATGAATCACAGGAACAAGATTCATCCTGTTCTTGCAGAGAAGCCCTTTACAGATCCATAAGCTGAGAATCCTCAAATGCATCCTACCAAAAAAAGAAACCAAACCACAAAAATTTATAAACAGGCACAAATCAGCCACTCACGGACTCTTACTTTATCTTGCCTTGCAGGTCAGTTCTTGAACCACGAAGTTAAGCTTCTT
This sequence comes from Oxylabes madagascariensis, assembly GCA_013400675.1. Taxonomy (NCBI): domain Eukaryota; kingdom Metazoa; phylum Chordata; class Aves; order Passeriformes; family Timaliidae; genus Oxylabes; species Oxylabes madagascariensis. The sequence continues at coordinate 9,195 of VYZR01126711.1, forward strand.
CAGGAATCCCTAAACACAAGCCGTCAGGAGGCCGGGCAGAACCAAACCGAGGCGTTGACGGCAAACCCTACAAACACCCTGAGGGTGAAGGGGAGGCTCGTTCCCGTGGTGTGGAAGCAGAGGAGGATCTTCAATGGCCAGCAGGAGGTCGACTGCTGGTTTGCCAAAAACAACGCGGACAAACTGATCGATGGCAGCTATAAGGACTACCTGGCCTCTCACCCTTTTGACATAGGGAGCAGCTTTGGGACAATTAACAGCCTTTAAAACCCGTCACAGTGATGAGTTGTGGCAGCACGTGTGACAGCAGGTCCCTTCTGAAGCCTTTACTAGGCGACTTACGAATATTTCCTTAATTTTTGGTGCCAAAGAAACCGAGGATTTTGTCCTTGGAAATCAGCTGTCTCCCTTTCACGCTAAACGAACGTTCATCAAATTCCTGAAGAAAAAGAAGGCTGGGGGAAAGGACGTGGTTGAAGGCATGATGGATACTCTCCCAGTGGGAAGGGAGGGAGAAATAAGCCAGTGCAGAGGCTGCTGGCCTTAAAATAAACCCATGCAGGGATTTGTGCAATACCCCCTGGGGCTGGTGAGTCACCCTGCAAAAGGCACAGTGCCTGTTGAGGTAAAAGGCTTTGTAAAGAAGTGACTTGGAGCTCCTGCTCAAACCTCGGTCCATGGGGAAAGGAGAGAAAGAGAGAGGAGAGGTGGGTGGATATTCATCTGCAGCAACCCATTGGCATCAAACAAAATCAAAACCTTAAATCAACAGGAGGGTGTTGCTTTCCTGGTTAGGGGGATGAGGTCTGGATTTACCATTAGACATGATGTTCCCTGAATCACTAAAAACCGTTAAAACAGTGGTGAAAACCTTTATGGGGTTTACTGATGTCTTTGTGCACAGGCTGTGTGTTTAAAAAGCACCTCTGGTCCTCAGCAGCAACAGGAGTGGTGCAGGCTCCCATTCCACGGAGCAGTTGATTCAACATAATTCAATTTAAATAACATTGCAGGGTTAGTGATTTCTTGAGTCTTGACTCCCTCAGAAAGAAACAAAGTTTCACTGTGAGCTTCCAACAGACCTGCCTTGGTGTCCTTAAGCATTACATCCCTTCTGCTCAGCAAACATTAAAATTTCCTAAGGGATGGCAAACCAGAACCCATGACAGCTTGTGAGCCTACAAAGCAGCCTCTTGAATTTTGACTAGACATTTCTAGCTGCTTTTGTAATCAGGGAGGAAGTCTTTATTTATTCCAAATTGTCAAAAAATTTTCATCCCGATTTCCCCTGGCTTCTTCTCCTTCCTTACACTGCAGGAATTTGTGCGCAGCAGGAATTTGGCAGCAGGAGGTTACAGAAGGGTCTGCCAGCCCACCCCCACTGCAGGTGGTGCTCCAAACCCAAAACTGCGAGGCTGTGGTGTATTCTAAAGTGAGGCATCACTGAGCAATGCTATAGATCAGCCACAGGGGAGTTTCAGCAGAGAACTTGTCCAAAGGGGACTTGACAACCACAAAGACGTTTACATGGCAAGGCCAAATTGAGCTCATGAATACTCTGCCTTTCCAGAATTGAAAAGGAGGGAGGCTGGGTGTGGAAGCATCTCCAGGAATTAAATTATATCCATGTGTTAGGAAAAAAACATTTGCCAGAGACCTACAGAAATAGGTTCAATTGTGACTGATTTTTTTTTTTTTTTTTCATATTTAACAATTAAATCATATTGTTGCTGTCGGAGCTCCAGCTGCTGGGGGTGGGGCGGTGATTTTCCAGTTGCTTGATCAGCTCGTTAGTGCTGCAAGCACCGTGGCAGCAGAGCAGGTGGCAAGCTCGGTTTCTTCACTCACACCATGTGCTGCTGCCTGAAACAGCCAAAAGCAACCAGCAAGATTTAACTGCACTGTGGAAGATCCTTACAGGGAGCTCAGTTAGCACAAAATTCATGCCAAGGCTTGTACTTTGGAACAGAACATCAAGAAGAAACTACTGCTTTGGGCCCTGCTGTCTTGAGAAACAGCTCTCCTGCGAGGGAGAGCTGAAGGCAAGACCTTCAGCACAGTCCTGAGTGTGGAATAATAACAGAGGTTTAATGCTCTGCAGTTTGCTTGTGGGCCAGAAAGAAATGGGGAAGAACAGCTGTGAAGTTGACTTCTCTGCCCAAGAAGATCACCCACATTTTCCCTGGCACAGAGAGAACAGGAAAGTGGCAGCGGATTTCTAGACACCCTGGGTTTGGCAGGTGTTTCCATACTGTCCTTTCTGAGACCTTCCCTCTCCTCCCACATTGTGCTGTCCACGTGTATTGCTAAGGGGAGTGATTGGCTTAGGCTCTCCCCTAATCTCCTCTGTATATAGAAATGTATATAATATATATAGACACAGAGCTACTGCTAATAATTCGGGTGCATCATTGCTCCTCTTTCTCCTTCTCCAGCCAAGGAAACACATTTCTTTCAGGGCCTGAAGGTAACAATGATCAAGTCCAACTTCTCAGCAATATGAAGCACCTGGAGCAATATACTCAAGGTCTCCTTAAGGCTCCAGTTATCCATTTCACAATAAATATTTTACAGTGAACGCTGCAGTGAAGCTTTCATTTGGCAAAGGTAAAACGAGCTTTGAAGCTAAGGTTGTGTGTGTTTTATGCTTCTGGACAGGCTCACGTTACCAGATGACTGAAAGAACCACTCATGAGTTAACAATAAGTTGGGAACCGAAGTAATTTCCATGGAAAATTAAAGGTCACTGATGTTCTTTAGTCTCTATGCACTTGGTAGGAGGCAAGAGCAGACCCTAGAGTTCTACTCCCACATTGAAATGAGAGTTTAACCACAGACTTTAAATACAGTAGAATAGGACATGGGAAAACAGTTTGTGCTCCTGCTGCCCCAAGGGCAAAGGCAGGTCATGGACTGTGAATCTCAATTTTTTTTTCAGCTCTGAAGTGGGCATCACACTTCCCTCTCTCACGAGGGGGAATATGTTCAGGCTTGGTCCTCACAGCCCTTCGTGCTGTCCCAGAGAGCTCCCAGACCTCTGTGCAGTCATTGCAGTGAAGATGCATTTGTTCTCATCTCCAAGAGTGTCACAGAGCACTTGGATGTGCCTGGTGATTGCACATTGCTCAGACAGCTCAGGAATGAGGCTGAGCAATCACTCTGCAGTGCAATGGAAACAATTGCTCAGCACCACTTCAGAGATGGGAAGGGAACAGAGCTGCTGGAACAGCACTGGCTACGCAAGGGTTGAGAGGGAGAACCTTCCCCTACACATTACTTGTCCTGCTATTGCCGACTGGGAACCTTCTCAGACAGCCTCAGCTAAGGGCTAAAATGAAGGTCATGCCACTCACAGCCCAGTTTAGGACAAGGACACTGCTTTTGCCAAATTTGCACTCTTCACCTACTGCAGGATTGCACTGTGCAGCCCCATAGCAAGAACAAAACTCCAAAATACCACTATTCCTGAAAACAGGGAGCAAGTTTCTAATAGGGAAGCTGTTTTTATCTATTTCCAGTCAAAACCTTACACAGCACAGGACTTACTCCAGCCCTAACCAGTGCAGAAGTCCCCAGACAAGCAGAAGTTGTACTGGGAAACTGACTGCACTGAGAAATATAAGTAATCTATTCAGAGCACTGTGTGCCATGTGTTCCAAAAGCCTTTTGATGTGCCAGCAGAAGTAGGATTCTGACCCTTCATTAAGGAAGAAAAACAAAAAAGGACTTAATTTCCAGAAAAACAGTTTAAAGCTGCACAGCTGCAAGTGTAGCCAAGCGTGTCTAGTTCACTGAAGGGCATCCGAGACTTTGATTTGCATCTAAGGCTTCAAACCACTTTGAAGTCAAGAGAAAAACAACAAACCAAACCCCAAAGAACCCCCCACCAAATATCTTCACACGCTCCAAGCTCAGCCTTTACATCTAAATCCATCCAAGTCAGAAAATCCAAATCCTTTAATTTTCACTCCTTAATAAGGGCTGTTTTCTTGGGAAAAATACAAGGGAAAAAGGAAAAATAAAAGATCCTTCCTGTCCATCACTTAAGGGGAGTTAGTTGTCTTGCAAGAAGCAAAGGCTGGCTATGGCTCCACTAGGGATACCAGCCCAGTGGATCCTGGATCCCTGCTCCAAGGACAATCCCCCCATGTGGACTCTCCACAGCTGTGTCTCTCCATCCAGCCTGGGAGTGGGGTGGTGCAGCTGCTCTGTGCTCCCTCTCTCCCCAGGACAGCTGCAAAGTGTTTTGCATTTTTGTGTTTACAGACAAATACAGTTTGCTGAGAGGAAAGCAAACAGGGCAAAGCCCTGCACTTCACACTTGGAGCAAACAGTGCCAGTCCTGGGCTGACCCAGGGTCTTTTCCAGCAGCAGTACGATCCCAGGTCCCTCCTTACCCCCAAAACAGGGCCAGCTAATGGGACTTCCAGATTCAGTTTGAATCAGATCCTGCAGACACCCCAGCTGTTTATTTTAAACTAAGTAAAGAATTGTCAGCTTGCAGTAAACACTCCCTTGTAAGGTGGTGACTGGGATCCATCTCGGAGCCTGCTCTGGAGCCCAGCACTGCAGCATCAGGGCTTTGCACTGAAGCAGCTCCTACACCTCAACCACAGAAACCAAGCTCTGTGGCTCAAGCTCTTCATCTCTAGGTTTAGCAGAACAGCCCTGCTGCAGAAACACAACCTTCCCTGGTCAGGAAAGATTTCAACAGCTCCCCTTCCTCCCTTTCACAGCATTAGGGCTGTGCAGAACATTAAGCATATGAAGGCATTTCATCTATGAAGCAATTTTAGGTCAAATATTTATTGGATTCCTTATAAAACAGTAAAAAGAATCAGATCCACTGGGACAACCTTCCCAATTCAAGACATTTAAATACATACTGCAAACCAATTCTTTCGAGCATTGTGCATATAAAAGTGTCACAGTTCAGGTAGCACAGAATAGAACCTTTTTTTTTTTTCCTTTTTCTATTAAAAAAACAGACAACCTTTTCATTTCAGTCTCTAGCCCCGACAAAAAAAAAAAAAAAAAGTCACACCCAGTTGTCCAGCCAGGGAAAATACATCCCTGTATCCCCAACCTCAACGTGCCTGCGTGTGGGGCAGACAGGCAAAGCAGATCCTGCTCAAGCCTGTACAGGATGCACAGATACCATCCAGAAGACAACTGCAGGACAGGTCTAAGATGAGGCAGCAAAAGGATCTCTGTAGATCCACAAGGGCCACCCAGTACTCCCCACCCTGCCCTTCCTTGGCCAGCTCCAGGATCACAGTGCTGCTCCTTCCTCCACCTCCCTGGCCCCACTGTTGTCAGATGACCACTTGATAGCTGGGCTGCTTCATCTTCTGGCTGGTTCCCCGGAGTCCTGAGATATCCTGGTCGCTTTCAGACTGATCAAAATCCATGTCTGGGGAGAGCAGTACCTAGAAAGGAGAACAGACAGATGCTGATGGAGTCAAAGGTCTCAGATCTCCTCAG
>VYZR01126711.1:14701-25607 GCA_013400675.1 Oxylabes madagascariensis
TTTTTTTTTTTACTATTTATGCATTGTAGCACAATGCGTGTTTATGCATTGTAGCACAATGTTTCTGTGATTCTTTAACAGGCGTTAAAGAATCACAGAAACAATTAGGTTAGAAGAGACCTCTAAGATGAAGCAAAGTCCAACCTATGACCGAACACCACCATGCCAATAGACCATGGCACAAAGTGCCACATCCAGTCTTTCCTTAAACACCTCCAGGAACGGTGACTCCCATCACCTTCCTGGGCAGCCCATTCCCATGTCTAATTACCCCTTCTGTGAAGAAATTCTTGCTAATGTCCAGCCTAAACCTCCCTTGACACAGCCAAAGCTTATGCCTTCTCCTCCTCTCACTTGTTACCTGGAAGAAGAGACCGACCCCCACCTGGTACAGCCTTCTTTCAGGGAGTTGCAGAGAGGAATAAAGTCACCCCTGAGCCCCCTTTTCTCCTGCATCCCCAGTTCCCTCAGCTGCTCCTCACCAGAGTTGTGCTCCAGACCACACTGTTAGCTCAACCCTGTCCTACCCCATCTCCTCAAACACCCACATTTGGGCAAGAGAAGCTGCACTGTCACTATGAAGTCTCCTCGTGCCTGACTCAGCAGCCTTCCAGCTCAAAGGCCTAAGTCAAGGGCTGGTTCATGGACTTCCAGCCCAGTGCTCACACACAGAACATTCCCGACAGTCCCAGAGCCCAGGATCCCTTGGGCAAAACCAGGAGCAGGGGGAATCTCTCCTATCTCTGTCTATCTCCACACAATTGTGAATTCACGTGCCCTCCACTTGTTAGCACTCAGGCAGCACCACGGGGCCAGTCACCACAGCAACAAAACCACTGAACAGAAAAAACAGAACTCCAGTGAGTCAGTGGCTTCAAAGGAGCAGAAGAGCCACAGGGGAAGATTTCCTGCTCCCCACCCTCACACACACGCCAGCCCCTCCATCCAGTGTTGTTCTCTTCACAGTAAGACACCCCAAGGACAACAGCAGACTGCATTAAGCTCTCTTGCTGTCCCCCTCATTGGTCTCAAGGAATTTTATTTTCTTTCGGTTCAGGACACACGCTGGAAACTTTCCATCTCTCTCATGTGAAGATTTCCTCTGTTTATCACATTGATGTTGTGATGCTGTTGAACCTGAAGAAGCATGTGGGTAATCACTCACAGGCAGCATTGTGAACTCACTGAGCTCTGACAGGCTGCAACAGACTGGCTGTGGAGCCTGCTGAACTGGTGATTTGGGTGGGTTTCAGCTGAAAACTCAAATCCCCCTGCAGCCCAGCAGGGATGGTGACACAGTGCTGTGCATCCAGACCCATCCAGGCTGCTCCCTGCCCACCACACACTTGTAGGAAACTACACAAGCCAAGAGTCCCCCAGTAACCTTTCCGCAATTCCCCAGGAAGCAGCACCATGAGAGAGCACCTCATTGCCATGACAGCCTCAGGACATATCCTCAGATATCATTTTCAAGCCCAACTCCAATTTGGGAGTTTCCAGAGCAACCTGGGCAAGGCTCTTTCCCTGCAGATGCATCCAGGTGAGGATCACAGCAGATTGGTGGCACAGCTGGGAGTGGGACATGGTTTCCCAGTCCTGGGACAATGTGCTGCTGGCTCACTCAGAAGTCCTCAAACACCTCACACATTCCACAGCGTGATTTGCCACGGGTCAGGAGGACCGTGAGGTGGGACAGTTTCCTTCCAGAGGCACCTCTATGCCCACCTTCATTTATCTTCCCTGTAAGGACCTGGCAGCTGAGTTCATCATGAGTTTGAGCTAATTAAAAATTAAAAAAAAAAAAGAAAAAGAAAAAAAAAATTGTTTCTCAGCTAAGCTACAGGCAAATCCAACTTGCTCTTGGACTTTCTAAGTGTTTCAACACTTAAAAAGTAAGCAGCTCTGTATTGGTGTCTATCAGCATCTTCATCTAATGAATGCCAAAATACAGAGTTCCTTATGGAGGGAATTAGGACTGGAGCTGAACTCCATCCTGACCAAAGGCAGGCCCTCATGCTGTATATTAACTTTCCTTCCAGCCTCAAAGTAGCCTCTAATTTCACCTTAATTTTTCTCACAAGTACCACTGTTACTGGACTTTTGCTTTAAGGGTTGTCTCTAAAAACGTAAGCCTTCAGGAAAGGAACAGAAACTCATCCACCTCCCCGGGGAAAAAAAACAACAACTGAAAAAAGATCAAATAAAACATTATTAAAACGGACTTGTTTTCCTGAGTGGAGGAAACAAAGAAATCACTGATAAGATCTAAAGTTCATTGGGAGTAACAAGGGCAAGGGGAAAGAGCCTCGGGTCAAGGGCAGGACACATACAAAGCAAAAATAAGGGCCTTGCAGATGAATTAATTTCCCCAGGCTGGACGCAAACTAGCATTCAAGAGATCCTTTTCTATCCCACGAGAGGGGAAAAAAAAATTACTCTATGAACATTTACAAGGCAGGGCAGGAGACTGAAACAACACAAAGCTTAAGACTGGCATGGAAGGAAAGAAGGGCGAAATTCCTCCAACCGTAAGAGGGAGTTTTTCCCTTTCAGGGATTCAGTGTAAAAAAAAATAGCAAGGGCTCATCTTCTGGTTCACCAAAGGAGCTTTAAAGCCCACAAGAGGCTGCCACTTCCTTGGCTGCAGCCACAGAGTCAGTAAGTGACACCAGAAGCAGGATTGCTGTTGTTGGGTTCCTTCTTGCTGCCCAGCTGCTCCACCAAGCCAAGGACAGAGCTGAGGTTTCCTGCTGCCCCTCACAGCGTGGGCTTTTAACAGGTTAAAAGCTCCCTCTTTCCATTCTCCTTCCTATCCCCCTCCTTTTCCAAACACAAACTGCTGGTTCACGTGAAAATAAAGACACTCCACTGGTGAGATAGGCAGAGGGTTGAAATTCAAGCCGGCAGTGAGATGGGGAGCTGGTGGCGCCTGCAGCGAGACAGCCCTGATGAGCCCTGATAAACCTGTGGGACACATTAGCCCTGCCCTACACCCCTCAGCCCCCCTTGCTCCTCCACTGGGCAGCAGGGAAACAAGAAATCCCCCCACCTGAACAGGTTATTAGCAGCAACAAGCCCGGCAAATGCTCATTTTCTGCTTTTGAGCCTAAATTCCAGTCAATTCAGCTGTAGGGCTCAGCCAGTCAACATGATCTTTAGTTCACAGCTTAAGAAGCTGACACCTGAAGCAGGAGCTTAAGGCTATTCCTCAAGGCCCAGTGCCAAGAAAGAGCTGGAAAACAAGTCACCCACTTCTGTATTTCTTCGTAAGCTTCCTTCTCTGCCCAAAATATTTGTCAGGCCAGAGGCACAGGAACATGTCTGAGCACAAAGGAGGCAATCCCTGCAGACTGCTCCAAGGAGAAACCAGTCCCCTTGGTAGCTCCACTGCAGTGATGGATCAGAGGGTTTCAGGATGAACAGATGAGCTGCACATCATTGAATTTGTGCTGAAGTCTTCAGAGAAAAGCAGTCAGGTACTTGGAAGATGAGAGAAACCTTTGACAGAAAGTGACAGATTGTGGGAATTGTTTCCTCTACTTGAAACTTCCTATCTGTTGACCTGCCAGAAGAGGCTTTCACAGTATTTGGAAATTAGCAGGTGTTGTTCCTTCAGATTATCCAGAACTGAGCGAGAGGTCACAAAACTCTTGCAGTGCTCCAGTGCAACAAGGCAGAGGTGCAGCTCCATCTCCACGGAAGAGTAGAACCTGTGACACCATCTGCCCATCCACAGCACCCACCATCTCTCAGCCTGGATGGGTTTCAGCTGAAAACTCAAATCAATGAGCCTGGATGCTGCAAGGCTTGGCTCCAAAAGCCTTGTCTCAGACAGAGATGTCACCTCCTTAGCTCTGCTTCTGAGCTGGTGCAATCCTGACTGACCTTGGGCCTTCAGGAACACATCCAGCGAGCAGGGCAGGGCTTCACCACCAGCAACCTCACAAGAGCTGTTTATCCAGAGGATGGGCCTGGAGGAGCGACTCTTGTCTCAACAGCTGCTCACATCTGCCTGCCTTCCCTGCCAGAGCGAGGATTCCTCTGACACTGCAGGAGCAGTGGCCACCTCCCCACTGCACCCCTGGGACACAGAAGCCTTGGCTGCTGTGCAGACTGCCAAGCACACACTGTTAAAACATTTCTGCCTCCCTGTGTGCTGCAATGTCACCAGTGATGGGCCATCCCACCTATCAGCACAAGAGCTGAACTGCTCCTTATGAAAGAACTCTCAGAGAGCAAGAGCTATTTCTGTTCATCCTAAATTCCTCAGCAGAAGCTCCTCCAGGAGCCTCTCTGTGATTGCCAGAAATTATCTTATCTCGGTAAGTCTCACCAGTGAGCTGCAGGGTATCGGCAGTCGTACAAGAACACACTGAAACCAGGCCTGGGTGCCAGGAGAAGGAAGGGAATTCCTCCCAGGGACCAAGGCTGTGGACACTGCCCAAAGGTCAGTAAGAAGCAGACACCACCTACCCAACAAACCACACATGATTAGAAGAACCAAGCCTGCTGGAACTGCAGCATTTCCTCCCTCACCGTAACTTTTTACTGTCAGGCTCAGACTACACAAAACACAGCCTCCTCCAGCTAAGGGACAATAATCTGGTTGAAAAAATAGCAAATGCTAACCAAAAACAGGATTCCCAGCTAAGCCTTGTCCTCTAAAAGGGATGCTAACAATTACAGAGAGGAAAGTAAGCTCTTCCCAGACAAAATGAATTACAATACAGCAAAGCTCAGAGTGACAGTTTCAGCCTGCACACACAAATCAGTGCAGAAGCCAGCTCATCCTCCCAAGATATTCAGTCATCATTCAGGGCAGTGTTTCAGCAACACTTCCTGGGCTGGGACACTGCTCATGGTTAGAGTGAGTTTGACTTTGCAGGGTGATCATCCACATTCATGAAGCCCCACCCCAGGTCCAGGCAATGTGATGTTTTGTTACAGGGTTGTGGTAAAACACACAGACTATCCCACAGGTTTGCAGCTTGGTCTGAAACACGACCTGCATCCCTGGTCTTACCTGGGATTCCTCAGTCCTCCTGGCCCGAGGAGTTTCTATGGATCCATTGATGTCTAGGGTATCCTTCTGCTTGTATTTCCTCATGATCAAGCTGTCCACAACCCAGAACATAATAGCCTTGGGGAGAAAGAAGTTACATCAATAGATTGCAAAGACCAAAATACAGTCGCTCAACCACAGATATTTCTTCTCCTCTTGGCTTCTCTAGACATCCAGCCTTGATCAACCTCATATCTAAATCAGCCCTGCATCAATTGTGTCCATGGGGATTGGATGAGCCAAATTCCTTAAGTCTCTCCTTACACAAGTCCTATTGTTTCCATTGTTGTTGGAGACCCAGATTAAATAAGACCACAATAGGCCGAGTTTCCACCAGAACATAACCACTGAACCAAGCTCTATCCAAAATTCATCTGCCTGAACCAGTCCCTGGCCAGTTCTTTGAGGACCAGAATTTGCTTTCTAATGTGGAAAGGCAGCCTGAGATGATGGAGAGAGGCAGATCAATCCCACTTTGCCAGTGCTGCATCCATTGAAATGTGTGTGGGATGAGCTGGAAGCCAGTTCAACTCCCAGCTTGTCCGGGGAGCATCTGAGTGTTAACACCTTGTTCCCACTTCCCATCTTAGCAGGAACTGAGCAGCAGCTCAAGGATTACCCAGAACCAGGGGAATCAAAAAAGGGCTGAGCTTTCAAGAAGTTTTGTCAAACTAGTTTTGAATAGAACAACAGTTCTGGGTAACCTTGAGCACCTCGTAACACAATCTGACATGCAGCCAAACGACTGGATTGTCAAGGTGTCAAGCCATCCTACAGGACATTAAAGGGTTTTGGGCATCCCCATGCCCACAGCTTGCTGCTGAGATGAGCTTTCACTTAACAAGATGCAGCTTTATTCCAAGAGGTCAAGAGTCAGCCCCACAGCAGCTCAGAGAAAGGGACGGGAATTGGGAACAGAGACTGTGGCAGGGACAGATTTGTGACAGATAGATTTCTTTACACACCCCTCCACCCTGTCCCAGCCACTTCAAGGCTGCCCCCAGGCAGTCCCTGTGCACACTCCCATGAGGGTGTTCTGCAATTTCCAAACCAGCCCACCCAGCACTTGCAGAGGCACCACTTACATTGACTATGAAAGGCACAACAAACATCACCAGAACGAGCTCCAGCTGAGGGTTTGGGATGTAACCCAGGAGGATCTGCTGAAGCTGCAGAGGAGAAAACATTTAGAAGCATTATTTGAACAGCTCTGTTGCAAGACCTTTGATGGAAACTGGTTGTCTTCTTACATGAGCAGCCAGAGCTCTGCAGCCTGTGCTTCAACCCAGCTCTTAAAAGATTACACAGGATATTCCCTTAGCCCAGCTGCCAAACACATGATTTTGTACAGAAACAAGTACTGTGAGTCTTTCAGTGTAACTATCCATGACAACAACTGGTGGGACTTCCCTTGGCTCCCTGGAGCTCATCTGCAGAACAAGGACACCAGCCACAGACAGTGACTATGGAGAGGAATCCAGCAGCATCTCTGGGTCTGGATTCGTGCTGCTGGAGAAGTTCTCATCCAAGTGTGAGCACTATGGGCTACTGGGTTTGAAGGACAACCCTTGAAGAGATAAATGCTCCCTGCTAGAGATAACTGCTAGAGATAACTCCAGCAAGTTACACACAGTGCCTGGTCCCCCAGAGCATGGTGAAAGTGGACTCCAAACCAGAATCACCTCTGACTCTCAGAATTAGGTTTTTACACCCATCACACCTACCTGCCAACAAGTATGTGGCTAAAAGCCCCACAGGCTATTACTTTTATTTTTTTAAAGATAAACTTCTGATCAACACAATTAACATTGCTGGCATACAGAAGCAGCTGAGCAGGAAAAGACAACACACTACTTGAACAGCACTTTCCAAATTAATCTCTAAGACTCCCCCTGGTTTGAGCATGGGATCACAAAACACCAACATAGACTGACTTGACCGAAGAACATAGAGATCCTCTGGCAGAACTCAAGGAGCTCAGCTGCCAGCCCAGCCCATTGTAGCCTTCCAAGAATGGGAAAGAAAATTAAAGCATCATCTTATTCCATGAGCTTTTGACTAGCAAGAGAATGCACCAAAAGCCAAATTGTTATCAAAGTCATGTTTCCCAAAATTTAAGTAACAGCTAATGATTACAGAGTGATGTCAGTAAGTGTGAGGATTAAAGGCTTTCAATAATGGCAATCATGAATCAGGCAAAGCTGACAAAAAGAAACCACAACAGCTACAGCTAGAAAAATACTGCTTACCTTTGTCCAACCAGGGATAAGCAGGACAAGGCTAATCACAGTCTTCTCAAAAACCATTATCAGCAAGTAGAGGATGCACTGGCCAATCCAGGCAGCAGCTTGTGGAGGATCACCTGTAAAAAGAGAATATTAAATCTGGGACAGAGGACAGGAGGAGAAAGCCCCTCAGGAAAGTTTCTTCATGCTTGATACTGACCCTCCTCTCTACAAGGACCAGTCACTACATACACACTCTCCTATAAAATACAGTAGATGCAAATAAATCATTAAAGATAAAAATGTATAACGTGCTCCCTGCCAATCCTTACCCACATAGCTACACAGTCCCAGAAACAGTTTGAAAATTTCAAGTCACCATTTTCACTACGAGCAGCGTAACTTCTCAGGCCTGAGCAGAATTATTTCATTGTGCTGATGAAGTGAAGGGCTGGTTATGTGATACTGTCTGAGCAAGAGACAGGGCTTCATCGCCCCTGGTTCTAAAACAATTCACTCAAAAAGAATCAATGCTAATTAAATATGCATGTTTCCAATAGGGTACTCACCAAGACATAAGGAAAAGCATATTTGTATTGTTAACAACAATAATGGTTCTGTATCTATTACATGTGCTTGCTTCAGCCCTCTGTGAGCACCCTGCCAGCTGGTTATCACCTCTCCTGGCTCACCAGAATACCTCAGGTCTGCAAAACTGAGCCACTCTATCTGGCTCAGGAAAGCTGCAGCATTTCCTGTTACCACTTAAAGACAAAGACAACCCCTGGCAACACTTGTTCCCAGCATAATCTGGCCAGAATTTGGAATTCCATCCGTGTAAGGAAATCCGTGCACTTGGCACTGACAGGTGCCAATGCTCGATGTGGTCAGGTGGCAGCAGGCTGGGAGCTCTGTTTCACTTTTGTCCACTTTTCCCCACTTTTCAGCACAATTCTGTCGACATGTGGCAGGGAGAGACAACACCAGCAGTCTGCAAAGCACATTTATCCACACCGACAAAAACCTCTGGCCACAAAAACCAGCAGCACACACTGGGATTTGGTAAGAGCCCCAGCTCTGTGGGAATTGGCTTTCCAGCAAGTGCAAAACAGGTTTACAGGTACATCTGTCCTTATTCTGTCATTTGTTAGCAACACACCAGAACATCTGCCTCGTTGCAAAGCTACAGCAAAAAGTAGAGGCATCCTGGTAGTGTCCAAGGTGGGATCACCTTGTGCCCCAAATTCCCAATTGCTCAAGTCACGACTGAGAAGGAAGCAAAGAAGAGGAGAGGGAAGGACTGGGAGACCAAGGGTGCAGGGATGAGGAGAGCAAGCAGAGAGAGCCAAACCAGCAGGACTGCATGCAGGGAGGGCAGGAAGAGGGAGCCAGGAAGGTTATGTGGAAGCACACCCAGCAGAGCCCGTGGAGGATTTCAGAGAGAGGAATCTCGGCTCCTTGGCAGGCAGCAGCTTAATGGGTGGTCTGTGAGGGGATGGGAGCAGTGTCAGAGGCAGCTGGCAGCTACAGGCTGGTGCCAGAGAGGTTTTGATCCTCCTAAAAGCCTCTCCCAAGAGATCAGGATGCCTGGCTGCCTTTGGCACACACGTTGGGTCCAGTAAACCTTTTTGCCCCATACCGCAAAACAAACCAATTCTCCCAGAAACCCCCACATTATCACCACCCCTCAGAGCTCCGAGTACAAACAAAACAGGAAAACAAACACATCCGTTGTGTCCTTCCTGTATTTGAACTCTTTCCCTTCTGCTCTGTGTTGTCAGCTGTGCTCGGTCCCCCATGGAGGGACAGCCACAGCACCCTGTGTGAATCTGCTCTCTGCGACAGCACTTCCCTCTGTCATCTCAGCCTGCCCAAAAAAGCAGCAGTAAATATGAGATCTCTCCCAAACACCTGCCCCCTCGCAGGGACAGGTCATGGCCAGAGCGTAATAAGCTCCTGAAGATGTATCAAGCCTGAGGGCTGACCTGCAACTTCTCAGAGTGGCTTAATAACAGCGAGACAACTTCTCTGGCCATGCTTTGTAAAAGAAGAGGTTTTAACAATGATAAAAATAACAAACATTATCAAACAAAAGAAATATAAGTCGAACACAGTGAAGACTTGCTCTGCTAAGGCAGTTCAAAAAAGCAATTGAGCAGTTCTGTGCAGTCTTTTAAGCACTTGATGGTCCAGGTGGGCTTTTTGGCACCCTGCCCAATGAAACTGCCAACAGGTTTGGAGGTACATTTCCAAAGCCCAACCAGTGCCTCTGTGCTGGCACCTGGCCAATTACTGGGAAAGAACATGGAAGTTTCTGGGTCCTTTATCTTATTAGAACAGCAAGGGATGAGTCTTAAATCTTTCCTTACATGGAAACACCGACTAAGATGGGGGTGCATTACTCCACACTACCATTCACCACCACCACAATGGCCTGTGGCTCTTTGCTCTGCATTCTGTGCACTGGATAGCTCGAGGCAGGTTTTGGCTCACCAGGCTGATACACAGACCCCAGGAAAGACAACCTGCTTCTTAACCCACCCTAGGCATGGACTTGCCTGGGTGTTCAGGAATTAACTTCCACGCCCAGCAGGGAGATCAGAGGGTGTTTCTACTGTTATTTTTCACTGTCTCCTGTTCTCCCAAGCACAGGAGGCTGCTCTGTACCAAAATGATTCCAGACAAAGGTGAAGATGAAAGAGCAGCATGGCTGCGAAGGTGACTTGGAGACAGCAGCTCATTTCCACTTCATCAGGGAATGCAGCTGTCTTCTTCTTACCTCAGCAGGTGTGGAATCATCCAAGGACCACTGATCCACCCCAGTGTCCATCATCCACTAATCCACCACCCAACATCATCAATTCACCTAACTCTGACCAATAACAGGAACATTCAAATCAACATTTTCTGGCATCTCATCAGGGAAGCTTTTGGTGCGGTCCCTGGACAAGCCCATGAGACAGATTTGCCCCATCTCCTCCCACAGTAGTGACAGGCTGGAAGACTGGAGCTGAGCTGATGTAAGTGCTGGTTTCCTACAGAAAGCTGGTCAGAGGCATCCTCAGATTCAACCTGATGTCTTTGATGGGTCAAGTGTTGCCCAGAGGTGCTTTGTTCTGTGGATGGGAAAGGATTCTTCTTACAGGAAGCATTTCTATACATAAATCTTGAGGACAGCCCACAAGATTTTCAGCCACACCATGTTACCAGCCAGCAAAAATTAATCTGCTGCCTGGAGGCAAAAAAAAAGTTAGAAAAAAATAGATGCCTTCCTCTTTCCTACTAGGAAATGAAAGCTCTGAACACAGCAGAGTGGGGAATTGGTCTGAATGATCTTTGCAGCCTTCATATCACACCTGCTGGGTGACTGTAAGTATCACACTCCCTCTGAACACTTCCAGTTTCTTGTCCCTGGTTCTAGCTGGGAGGGAACCCAGGACATCTCAGCTCCACCACATGGAGTCTACAACAAACCTCTCTCTCTAGCTTACTGAACACCCTCTGCTAAAACCTTCCTACAGCCATCTCCCATCCTGTCCTAGGTTACAATGTAAGATGTGCCCAAAGTCTGTATTCCATCCCCATCTCCATGAGCTGTTAAACCAGGTGGGGCAGAGTT
>VYZR01126711.1:25671-41416 GCA_013400675.1 Oxylabes madagascariensis
CAGTACACATCCTCATAGAAATTAATATCCTCCTTCACCCACCGAATTTTGACTTCTCTCCTCCAGCAGCATTCCTGGTGCTCCCCTCCACCAGCAAAACTTCCTTGGAGAAGCCCAAGAACCGCTGGAGCCTGCGGCAACCTCACACAAATGTGTCACGTATTCCACCCGTGCGTGGGAGCCCAGCTGCTGAAGAGCCAGAGCAGCAGGGCTTGAGGTATTTGAGCTGTTACCACACAACAGGATTAGTTTTAATCCAGGCTGCCTAATGCACTGAGCTGTCAGCACAGCCCACGTGTTACTGCCAGACAGCTTTATTTACAGACTTCTGGGGACTTGTGCGCACAGAGCAGGTAGGGAAAAAAGCTCAACCACAGCCAAAGTGGGGGGTTCAGGGGGTTTGAGGAAAGGCCAAGTATTTGAAAGCACTGGAAGTTGTACTGAGGGACAAGGTAGGGGTAGAAAAGGTCAATAAAAACTTCTTAGGAGATACTCAAATGGTACCTCCAAAACCAAGGGATCTAATTATCAGCGCCAAGTACGGAGGAGGGTAGGAAATAGCAGTAAACCCTGAATTGTGTGAAATTCTCACTTGGAAGGCAAACCCAGGTTTTTAGAGATAGGAATGTGATGCATCAAAGCAGCCAGATGGGTCCAGTGGACACCCCAGACCCTCTCTGGTATTTTCTGCACCTGAACTAAAATGACTGAATCATAGAATGGTGTGGCTCAGAAGGGACCCCATGGGCAGGGACACCTCCCACTAGACCAGGTTGTTCAAAACCCATCCAGCCTGGCCTTGAACACTTCCAGGGATGGTGCATTCCCAGCTCCTCTAGACAATCTGTCACATTCCTGAACTGGAGAAAAGCGAGTGCACAGCTGGAATCTGTCCCCAGTGTGCAGTGTCACTGCTCTGGATCTTTGCTCCCTGTGGATATTCAAACTGCAGGGAACAGTGTTGCTGTTACCCAGTTTCAGGAGGCTCAGAGGTTGCACCCCTGCTCAGAGCAAGGCACCCAACCACACACTCAGGCCCTGAGCAGGAGCCTCAGCCCTCTCCTCACTTTTCCCCCCTGGCCCTAGGGGTGGAAAAGCCCAGCAGGCCGAGGACAGGACAGCCCCTCAGGTTAGAGCTATTTCCAGCAGTATTTCCTCAAGCATTAGCAGCCAGCTCCCTTGACCGCTCCAGGATGTGGGAATATTTGTTATGGAAATTTTGTACAACATCACCACGGGGCCAAAAGCAGCCTACTCAGGTCCTCAGTTAAACTCAGCAGCTGGCACAGACCATATTCTCTTAGAACTAAATTTGACCAGCAGAGTTCAACAGGCCACTAAACAGACTTTGAAGGTCTCCAAGCAAGATGCCTTTCCATTTCCAGACACTGGAGGAGCACAAAGCATCAGGCTCAGATAGCCAGTGACCACAGCTACACAAGTCAACATCCAGATGGGCATCCAGAGGGACATTTTCCAGTGAGAGCACTTTTCCTCTCCCTCATTTCTTAATGCTCCTCTAGAAAAATTTACTTGCACATTGCAGGAAATCTTTCTCTCAATGCAAATTCATTGCATTTGCTTACTTAAAAGAAATACTGGGGTATTTCTAAAGTAATCCTGGAGAATTATTAAACACAATTAAGATGTCAGGACACTGCAGCCATACAAAGGTGTTCCCTAGGGAGCTGCTCATTGCAGTGGGGAGGGAGAAGAGAGCTGGACCAGTTTGGAGATGAGGCACAAAGTCCAGTCAGGCTTGATCTGCACACCCTGACTGGAGCCAGCAACTCCTCTGCTCAATCCTTCCCGGCCCAACAGCACCTCCAAGAACTTGGGGATCCATCTCCCACATCTTTTGAAGCTTAAACTCTGCTTTGTTCTCCTCCCTGTGATGGTTCCCCACAGGGACAGCTCCTGTAACCACGAGCTGCTACAGCACTGGTGCATATATGGAATTTCACAGAATCATCACAGAATGGTTTGGAACGGACCTGAAAAATATCACCTGGTTCCAAATCCCCTGCCATGGGAGTTTCTCAGGGTCCCATTCAACCTGGCCTTCAACACCTCCAGGGGTAGGAGCTTGTTAGCTCTGAGTAGGTGTAAGGCAACCCTCATTCCCCAAAGCCCACCTGTGCCAAGAACACACTTCCCCAGTCTTTGATCTTAGGAGCCAGGCACACTGAGAAGAGACAACACTTCCCAAAATGCAGTTTCCTGTGCTTCAAGGCAATTCAGAGAGTAATCAAGAATTTTTGAGCAAAAGATAGAGGAACATAAGCAAACAGGAGCCTTTGATTCCCCACTAGCTGTAAAACAGGTCATTCCTGGCTGCAGAAGTGTTTGGCCATGAGCTCAGACACAAGAGAGGCTGATCTCAGAATGCCTGTTCCTGGGTTTTTGGAAATATGGAAGTAATTGATTTTTCTAAACAATCCAGGACAGCTGGATGCTTAAAATAGCAGCGTAGATTTAAGTGCTTTCCCTACCCTTTACTTTACTTCTCCATTAATGCAGCCATTGCAGCTGCACAGGCAGGAGAAGCAACCACAGAGCAGGAGGAACTGCTGCAGCCCACAGCAAAGGACAACAGCAGTGGTTTGCATCAGCTGCAGGAATGCTGGAAGGACATAGCTGTGACAGATTTCTCTTTTTTTTCCCTCCAAGTAGATGCAGGAAGATGGGTACTGGCTCTGTTGGACAAAACCACAACTGCTCTGTTCTGATGGCACTGACTGCTGTTTGCAACATGGATTTGGTGCTCCCCTGGTTTTCTCCTGTGCAGGACTTATGTTGCTTCCTTCAATTCTCCTGAGGAGCAAAAAAGTCTGGTACAGCAATTAGCCCAGAAAATGAATCATTCCTGGAGCCTGCATCAAACTGTACAAAGTTTACAAGCGTCTTCCCAACTGTTTTGGAAGTTACTTAACACCAGAGATGAGGACGGGAGTGTTTTCCTTCCCCAGCCCTGCCACAGAATTGCCTTGGACATGTCACTTGGCTCCCACCTGAATTTTCCACTGGGGTCACTCTGGCCAGAGACCTGCACCAAAAACTGTACTTTATGGATGAGATATTTAACCCTCAATCCAAGAACCAAATTCAAGCCAACAGCACAGACTTGTTTTTTAATAATGAAAGCAAGATTTTCTCAAAGGAGTGAGCCATTTCTGTGGTCTAAGCCAGCCCTAAAGAGGGGCCAGCTACAGCTCAACAGAAGTTCATCACTCCTCTGCCAAGACACTTTTCATGTTTCTTGCTTCTGCTCAACTGCAGACGTGGCATGCAAAGCTGAAGCTGTGTCCTGAGGTGGTTGGGCTTCCAGTCCTTGCTGCTTCAAAGGGGAAAAACTCCAGTTCCTGAACTAAGAACATCTGGATTCTTCTGCTGTCTCACCTCACTGACTTTAGGGATCTATTAGGGAAAATACAAAAGGTGGTCCCCCCACCAAATGCCTGCCGTCAGGATGCTGAAACTGCTCTGGAGATCAGCTTTTGAAGCCACTCTCAGGTTTGAGGAGAGCTGGCCCTGCCACATCACATCATTCCCATCACATCATCTCATTCCCAGCCTGTAGCTGCTTCTGGTGCCTCACAAACCCAGCCAGCCCTTCATCCTCTGCCATGACCCATCTGCACAGCCTGAGTAAGTTCACAAGGCAGCGGGGTCTCCAAACTGATCCTGGTTGGGTCCAAGTTTCACCAGCTCAGGTGCCAGACCAGCTACTAAAAACCACAAAGAAACAAGACTAACTTCAGAGCAGAATTAATGATTAACATCTTAAAGGCAAGACTGCAATTTTTATGAATAAGATGTATTTCCTAAAATATGACTGAGTTCATCTGTACTTTAGATGCAATGTGAAATAGGCAAAGCATTGATTTTTCCCTTTCCCGCAGCTCCTCCAGCAAGCTGGCTCTGCTCTTTTGGAAGGGAACTGCCACCCTCTAGTGGGGCTGGCTGAGAGCAGCTTTTTGGAAACATTTTCGCCTTCTCAAGGCAGGAATTTAAAGAGAAAGAGGCCACACTTGAGAACTCAAGTTTTGGGATCACACCGTGCCTGGCTGATCCCTACCACAGCTCAAGGCAAATGCAAGAACAGCTCCACATTCTGAACGGAGATGGTAGGGAAAAACCCAGAGAAGAATAAAAAAAAAAGAACCCTTCACACCTTAATTTACCATATGGATGTCCTGGGTATATTCTACATCCAAGGAAACGCTCAGCTTTTCCTCACCACGCTGCTACACTCCAGTGGTTCCAGCATTTAACTCACCCTCATGAGCTCCCTGAAGAAGGGATAACAGAAGGCAGCAGCTCCCATTCCAGCCCCAGACTGTAGTTCCTGCCATTTTCCTGCTCCCATTCCCAGCTGGGAGCACACCAAGCCCCTCTGGGCAGAGCAGGTGACACTTACCATATTCCCCAAAGACCAGGTATGTGTATTTCTTGTGCTGCACGATCCAGGAGACGACTTTCACACCCAGCCAGATCAGCAGCATCCCCAGCGTGGCATCCAGGATGAAATTAATAAGGTAGCTAAGAGCAGAGGAAAATTCAGGTTTCAGCTGCGTTCTTAAGTCTTATTCAAAATCTTTAATTTCATAATGGAAATTAATTAAAAAACCTCCACGATTTTAAGTAACCCTGCTTAACAATCCAAACTCGCTTCCTTTCTCTTTTATTGTGTTTCCCTAAACCTTACCAGCAATTTCTTAGTTTAAAAGCTTGTCCAGGAGAAAAGGGACAGGCTCCACCAACTCTCTGGCACCGCTCATTTATTCATATAGCAATAAATACTTCTTAAAAGCTACTCCCCAAAAAGGAGGCTTTCCATTTGCAGCATTTTTTTCTTTTTTTATTATAAAGAATGAAATCTCAAGTTTCAGAGGAAAAGATCCAAACTGTTCTAGAATTTCACACAAAAAAATGGCAGCTTTTTGGGCACCACAGCTGCTCTACAAACTGGGCAGCAGAAGAGGCAAAAAGTCAATTTTCCTGAGCAGCTGCAAGAGGCTCCCAAAAACAGACACACAGACTGAGAGGCAGGTTTTGGGAGAGGTGATGGGCCCTGGCTCAGCAACAAAAACCCTGAGGTCCCAAAACCCTCAAGTTCAGGTCCCACTGCAGATCCAGGAGCTGAACCCATCCCTGCCAGGAAATTTTGGCTCAATGGATTTGAGGTCTGCAGGTCTGGATGTTGAAGTGTCACTGGGCAGAATGCCAGAGGCAGGAGACCTGCAGGGACCTTCTGGGGATTGCAGGGTCCAAGCTCTAATCCAGGGCTTGGTATTTTAATGAACTCCAAAAAGAAAAAAAAAAAAATCACATAGACTAATGTGGTTTTTTATGCGGTTTTTTTGTGTGAAATTCTAGAACAGTTTANGGTGATGGGCCCTGGCTCAGCAACAAAAACCCTGAGGTCCCAAAACCCTCAAGTTCAGGTCCCACTGCAGATCCAGGAGCTGAACCCATCCCTGCCAGGAAATTTTGGCTCAATGGATTTGAGGTCTGCAGGTCTGGATGTTGAAGTGTCACTGGGCAGAATGCCAGAGGCAGGAGACCTGCAGGGACCTTCTGGGGATTGCAGGGTCCAAGCTCTAATCCAGGGCTTGGTATTTTAATGAACTCCAAAAAGAAAAAAAAAAAAATCACATAGACTAATGTGGTTTTTTATGCGGTTTTCCATTATTGCAGTATTTTCTGCCAGATTTCTATAGCACGAAGCAAATGCCAAGCACAAGGCTACAGCAGCGAACATTTCCTTTTCCAGACCTCAATACTGCCTCTGAACCAAGAAACTGGAAAAAAACAATCTGCTTTTGATATCCACTGTGAAAGCATAACATTAAGTTTTTCTACATCCAAAAGCTCAGGCTGGCTTTTTACAGTTTCCAGCTGCTGAAATCAGAGCATTCCATACAAACACGAGGCTCTGGTGGTTTCTGCTGGGCAGGACACAGAGTATGAGCCTCAAAGCCCAGGGACAGGGCTGGAGGGTTTTAAGCTGCCTGGTTCAGGATGACAAGTCAGGCAGTGCAGGGAAACATAAAACACACATCAAAAATAAACAGCACACCCAAAGGGCACGGCGTAAGCATGAAAGGGTTTATTTTGAAACACTGTCTGTTTAAAAAAACAACAATACATCATTTGAGAGGTTACGTGCAGCCTCAGCCAAACTTGTGTCTGCTTAAAGAAACATATCGAGGTGCAGCACTTTAATACAAAAAAAAAAAAAAAGATGGGCCAGAAGGTTTTAAGGAGCATTTTGAAGCCTAGAGGAGTTTCTCAGAATGAGATGAGGTTAACGCTGAAACTAAATTTTTATCTGCAAAGTGGCTGAAGTAAAGGTGACACTTCCGCTGAAGTAAAGGTGGCACTTCCACATCAAGCCTGAAGTTTGGTTTAGAAATCCCCCAAATAGGACCAGCAAAGAAGACAACAGAGACCACAAAAACAACTCAGCAGGCTTGATCCCCATGGAGTGCTTCACACGGATCCATTCCCACTGTTTATGACCCTTCCCAACACAATTCTCCCCTTGAGAGACGTAGGGCACAAATGCAAGTGCCTCGTGTACTTACAGAGAGCAAGGGTCCTCCTCAGTGAGATCAGACAGAAAAACATTGGCAAAGTGGATGAAGAGGGCACCTATTGCTTGCTTGGAGGTATCATAAAACCTGGAGGAAAAAACAAGATTTTCTGCAGGAGTTATGCAGGGAATTTTATTTCTAGGGAACACCAGCTACTTTATGGAGGTTTCCTTGGGAAGCAGCAGCACATTCCATTTAACAATTAAATGTCACACAGGATACGCAGGGGGCCTAGAAGATTGTTAATATAAGAGAAAAAAAAACATTATAAACACAGCCTTTTCAAGTTTCAAATGAAAAATCTCACCATATCCTCCAGGGACGCCTCTCTGCCTTTGGTTCCTTGAACCGTTTTACTGCAAAGAGAATTAGAGAGGTTACATTACCCAGATGAAGCACTCCATGTGTGCAGCCTGCACCCACCCTTACTGCAAAAGCAGCCAAAAAATCCTGCAGGACCCTCAGCATTTGCAAGATAAACGCTGAGCAAAGCCAAGGGACCTCCCCAGGGCAGTGGTGGAATCGCTGTCCCTGCAAGTGTCCCAAAAGACACAGATGTTGTGCTCAAGGAACACAGGATAGGGGTGGGCTTGGCAGTGCTGGGTTAATGGCTGGAATTGGTGACCCTGGATGGCTTTTCCAACCATAATGATTCCAGGATTCTATTTTCTGGGTGCAAACCAAGCAGAGGCAATGCCTGCACCCACAGGGCAGGACGGACAGCAGAGGTGTTTGGAGAGAGGTGTGTGCTCCTGGCATCCCTCAGCAACAGCGTTCCCATGCCGTGGGAAGTGACCTAGGGAATGCTGAGGGAAAGGTCATCACTACCTCCCAGCCCTAAAAACCCTTCCAGGCAACTTGAAATTGCAGTAGTGACAGTGAAGGAACTCTTCATTCCCTGAAAACACACAAGGTCAGGTAGCTGCTCTGTTGTCTCCAGCTGAATTTGAGCACTCAGGCTGCCCTCAGAGGGCAGCCTGGGCCCCTTCCCCTGGGAAATGCCTTCCTGATCCAACATGGAAGGATGCAGGGACTTCCCTGACAGGAGCCTTGACATTTCAGAAGTGCAGCTTTGTACTGCTTTTATTGGCAAGGTGACAGGGCAAGAGTTGAAAAGACAAGGCTGATAGCACAATGAGGAACTTTTTTCAACTAAAAGAAGAGATGTTTAGATTGGACAGTGAGGAGAAATTCTTTACTGTGAGGATGGTGAGACACTGGAACAGGTTGCCCAGAGAAGCTGTGGCTGCCCCACCTCTGGAAGTGTCCAAGGACAGGTTGAACAGGGCTTGGAGCAACCTGGGACAGTGGAAGGTGTCCCTGCCCATGACAGGGGGTGGAACAAGACAGTCTGTGAGGTCCCTTCCAACCCAAACCATGTGATCTCCCCTAATCCCAGGACCTCGGTCAGGCCCATGCAGGGTTTTGGTGTCAGTCTCAATTCCACAGAAAACCAGCACCGCAATGACCTGATCCATTATTGCCAGTGAGGAGTAACAAGGCATCAGTCATGTTACACCAGACACTGCTGCTGCAGTTTGTCCCACCCCTGTCCAGAAAAAATCCCCTGGTTTTCCTCATCCATCTGAATCCCAACATGAGATATCCCTGCAGCAACAACTTCCATCAGCACAGACAAGATCCATCACCACTGACGCCCTTCAAAGGCCAATTTTCATTTCACCTACCCACGAGCATCAGAGCCAGGGACCAACCAAGTGGCCAGAAATGTCTAAACCAACCCTCAGCTCACGGGGGCAAAGAGCACAACGCTGCAGAGAAGATGTTCGAGGGGTCTTCAGGCCACCAGGCCAGCCAGCTGACCACCGGCCCAACCACAGGAGCACCAGGGGTGATTTTCATTATTTCCTTAATGAGAAGTGACATGTTATGTATCCACAGCCACTCAGGCTAGAAATACAGTAATTCAGTGCGATAAGATGACAAGTAAGAGGTAAGAAGTTAATGGTGTGGTGCCTTGTTGAACACAGCTTGTCATGCCTCATTAGATTTAAGAGAGTTATCTGAGACTGTGTAATTATCAGAGACAGTAAAACTGTTGTATTAAAGATAAAAGCTAGTATTATAGAGAAATAATTAACTGCTTAATAGGGCATTTACTGTGCAGAGCTGCAGCAGGCTGTCTCCAAATTAAACCAGAAATCCAGCCAAGATTACCAGAGCTTAAAGAGGGAGCAGAGTTGTTTGGTAGCTGTGACCCGGGTTGAGGGGGATGTTAAATCCACACAGCAGCAGCAGCACATCTCTGAAGACTCCAGGAGATGATGGAGCCCTCCATGAAGCAGCACTTCTGTGCTTAGTGAGCACAGCAGGGCTCTGGAGACTGAGCAGCAACTGCAGAGCTTCACTC
Source organism: Oxylabes madagascariensis (assembly GCA_013400675.1). Classification (NCBI taxonomy): domain Eukaryota; kingdom Metazoa; phylum Chordata; class Aves; order Passeriformes; family Timaliidae; genus Oxylabes; species Oxylabes madagascariensis. The sequence goes on from VYZR01126711.1 coordinate 34,642, forward strand.
TCCTCTTCCAAACGCTACAGAGAGCCAAGCCACGGCATGCACAAGCACAGGCTCAGCTGGATCACGTTGGAGAAAGGCTAAAATCTCCTCTGTTCTTCTCAAAATGTGTTTCCATTCGCTGCAGTCCACTCAGTTTTCCAGCAGCTGCAGGTGGGTTTGCTACCCTAGCTCAGACAGATCAGTCCAGTCCTTAATATTTACTTTAAGGAAAGTTATGCATGCATCAAGGGAAAAAAAAAAAAAAAAAGTGTTATTATAGTTCTAGCACTTACGACCAAATTAAACTCCATAAAAACACCTGAAACAAATTAAAAATGTAGTGTACTGCACATAGAGTTGCATGAGATGGAAGAGAACCCCCATTCAACTAGATTGAAAATGAGACTGGAATGTATCTGGTCTATAGCAGAAGGCACCAGGAATTTGTCTTCCCAACAGAGCTCCCAACCACAGTATTGAATATTTCAGTGCTGCTTCCCTTCTCAGCTTTGCCCAGGTGCAAAGCAAGCTGCCTTATGCAAGGAAGCAACGTAATTGCACATCTTGGAAAGAAATTCTTTATTGTGAGGGTGGTGAGGCCTTGGCACAGGTTGCCCAGAGAAGTTGTGGATGCCCCATTCCTGGAGGTGTCCAAGGCCAGTCTGGAAGGGGCTTGGAGCAACCTTGGGTCTACTGGAAGGTGTTCCTGTCCATGGCAGGAGGTGGAACTGGATGATCCCCGAGCTCCCAACCATTCTGTGATTCTGAGAGTTTGTAAGAGCCAGGAGAAGGGGACCCAGGTCTGTTCCATCAAACACGAGCAGAGCACCACTGGGGTGGTGCCTGCCTTCTTCAGGGTCTGCCCCCACCAGTTCCCACTCCGCCCCTACTTGGCTCCAGCTGCTGCAGACACAAAGCTGTGAAGCTGAACCAGAAGGGAAGGAAGACAGTGACAATTTGGGAGATTCCCTGCCCAGGGCTGAGAAAGGCTAGGGCAGGAAACCAAATACTTCCCCAGCCCTTCCTCTTCAGTCAAGGACAATAAAGATCATACATGCTTGAAATTCCCTCAGAACCACCAGGCTGGGTGGAAGCTGACATCTGAATGAGAACCTGTGAAATGTTAAAAGGAAAAAAAAAACCATTTGCTGGAGTCTTTCAGTATAGATCTGGAAATAGTCAGAAAGCTGGAAGATAAAAGCACAATGACAGCTGTCCTCACTCGTTTTTCAGGGTAATATAGAGGTTAATACTCATTATGGTGTTCTCTTGATGCAGTAGAAAGGGGACAGACAGCTTTGCCTGCCCCAGACAAAGACAAATGCTGTGAAGTTACCAGAGCTTGCAACAGTCCATGTCCCACAGCCTACTTCTGCTTTTAAACAAATTCTCTGATTACAATAATTGATTCAGACAAGGACAGTGGCAACAACAGCCCTATTCTCTTGTACTGTTCCTCACCCACGCTGGAGCATCCTCCCTGCATCCCCCACTGACTACACACTGCATTCAGGCAGACCTACTGCAAATTTGCGCATCAGCACAGGCAAAATCCCCCCAAAATTTAAGCAGAATTAGCTGCAGCATCAACCAGCTGCTGATCAGCAAAAAAGGCTACCAAGTCAGGTTTCTACAAAATTATAGGGAAACTTATTTCCCTAGGATATGGTTAGACATGCTTGGCTGGGAGCCAGACCACCTCCCTGACAGATCTTACTGCAATCAACCACAGGATTCTCAAGTTGAGGTTTGGGAGGGAGGTGTTGACTCAACAGGCAGAACTTTTGGGATTTGATTTAGAGGGATCCAAGCCTGGCCCCACTGAGCTCAGCAGCAGGCCTGGGGGATGGATACTGAAAATGAACCTGACATGAGAAGCACTTTTAGATGAATTAATACACCTGAACTGTGAAAGGTGCACCAAAAACAAAGTCTGAAATGTCCTAAACTGGTGATACGGCTACCTGCTTTTAAGAAGGGATTCAACTTCAACTGACTCTCATAAACCTCATCTCCAGGGCCACATCCCTCTAGCAAGAGGGTCAGGACTTTGTTTTTGGCCTGTGCCAAAGAGGACTCAGAGTTACTGTACCAGGGAGGAAACAGAAGCTCTTTCCCTCCCCAACCTCTGTGTTATTTTCAGCAGTACAGTCTCCAATAACACATCTCAACCTCTTTTGCAGGACACACCCTTTCCCAGGCTCTTTCCAAGCCCCAGGCAGGAAAGAAGCCAACATGCAGGATACAGAGCCAAAACCCTGGGGTCTGCACTATTCTCAGCCTGAGCATGCAGCCACTCAGACAGCTCGACCCCAGACACAATGGGAGGAAGCAGCAGCCACTGTTTGCAGAGAGCAGCCAGCGTGCTGCTGGCCAGAAAAGTGTGAAACTTGTATCCCCCATCACTTCAGGGAGCAGCAAAAGTCCTGGTTTTCCTCTTCAAAACAGCTGTCAGTGGTTTGATGACATGGGCTGCTGCTGACTTCCACCCTCAGGTCTGCACTAAGAGAATTCAGTCATTCCTCCCAAAGAGCCTTGTGCCAGTGCCGCGAGAATGAAAGCACCTCTAGCAAAACTGGCAGAGGAAGGGACAGAAATTGAGATTGTGCTCATGGAATCACAGAATGGTTTGACTGGAAGGGTCTTTAAAGACATCTCGTTCCACCCCCTGCCATGGGCAGGGACACCTTCCACCAGACCAGGAGCTCAGGAGCCTCAGCTGGAACATTCATCCTTCTGGAGTCTCCAACTGCCCCAATGAAGGCCACAGAGCAGCCTGGCATGGCTCTCAGTTTTGAGCTCTACCCTTTCTGTCTTATTTTTACACAGATTTTTAAAGCTGTTATTTTAGCCAAGTGCCAGGCGGTCACCAACCAAAGCTGTGAGATAAAAAGCATCAGTCGTGCTTTGCACATTGAGAACAGAATATATTATTTGCTGACACAGTAGGTCCTACAGGACACCTGGACTGAGACTGGGCTCCAACTCAAATGCAGAGCATCCTGGAGGAGGCAATTGTGACTCCCTCCATATAAAGCATCACTACATTGGAGGCCAGTCCCTTAAAAAATGGAGTTTAGGCAAGGAAAGATAAAAGTAAGACCATCAAATCCAAGATCATTAAGAGAACACCACCTGAAGAATGAAGTGATGCACAAGCAGTTATCATAGAATCACAGATGGTTTGGGTAGGAAGGAACCTTAATGATCATCTACTTTTCCACTCTCTTCTAGCATTAAAGACAGCATTTTATCCAAACCCAACTTTTATCATTAAAGTCTCTCTGCCATACAGTTTTCTTAAAAATGTTGTTAAAAAAAACCCAGCTGGAAATTTAACAGACTCCTTAAAGCTTTGCACGCTCCACCTCATAATTATAAAAGACTAATTTCCCTGTACAGTTCCTTGTCGCGTTCAGTCACCCATAACATCAAGAGCTCGCACATTGCAGAACCAGCTCAGCCAGGTGCAAGGTGCCCAGCTGCCCGTGGATCACAGGTAACAACTTCTCATGAAGCTCTGCCCTGCCAGCTCATTTCTCATCTCCCCAACCCCTTTGCTCTCTCAGGAACCAGGAGCCTCCCGGTCCCCGCTCAGTTCGGCCGCTCGAGGGGTGACGGCCAAGGGGAGGTCAGAGCAATCAACAGCTGCGATTCAGAAGCTTTGTGGAAAGCTGTGTGCAGCCTAATGAAGCACACTGAGGGCTGCACAGACCTTCCAGCCCACAAAGTGCAACACGTGTTCTCCAGCTCATCCACTTTTCAGATGTGCTGAAGCAGAAGGGAAACGTGCTGAGAGTCCTGCCATGTGCGGCTTGTTGCTTCACCCACAACCCTACATGTAAATCAGCAAGGACCCAAGCTTCACCCTGCCAGAGACAGTTAACCTCTGTGGCTTTGTTTTTCCCCAGAGGGAAAAGCATTTACAGGGGTGAAGCTGGAATTTAAATGTTCTTGTGTGCGAACAATTAAAACCACACACAGTTATGCACTGGTGTGACAGCAAGGAAAGTCAGCAGAGCCTGTCTTGGGCACTGTAAGCCTGCAGTGGTTTTGTGTCTTGGGCAGATGTATTTCAGAACAGAATGGAAGTCCGGACAGATCAAGTGCTCTAGCATTTATTTCTTCTTTTTCTTGACATGGACTCACACTTCCACCTGCCCTTATGAGGTATTTTCAGTGTAAAGTCAAAACACAAACCAGAAAGCACTCAGGATATTTTTGAAGCACAGAAACAGCACTTCACTTCAAATTAGGTACAGCAATCACCCTGAACTTGGCACTGGGACAGAATCACAGGATGGTTTGGGTTGGAAGAGTCCTTTGATGGTCATCTCCTTCCAACCCCCTGCCATGGACAGGGACACCTTCCACTAGAAGGTCCACTTCCATCCAACCTGACCTTGAATGTTTCTAGGGATAGGGCACCCATCATCTCCCTGGGCAACCTGTTTCAGCAGTCTCATTGTTAAAAAAAATCTTCTTGTATTCAGTTTAAATCTATGCTCTTTCAGTTCAAAACCAATGCCTCTTTTCTTATCACTACAGGGCCTGGTAAAAAGTCATGAAAGCTGGGTTGAGTTTGATTTATCTGGTGGAGATGAGTGCAACAGCTTCCATGAGTCCCTCTCAAAGCTCAGACACTTCTGAACATGAGGATACTGTCTTTCATTTCACCATCCAGGAGAAAAGCAACATTGAAAGCTCAGCTGGAAAATCCACAAGGATCAAGAAAACACAGACCAGAGATCAAGGGGATACTTCTGGTGTTCTTTAACAACTGTTTTCTACCACACAGACACTATTTCCCCCACAGGAAGTTTGGTAAATTCCTATTCTGGGGCTCTGCCTCAGGACAAGCTACTTGGACCAGTGTCTAAACCATCCCAGGTGCTAACAGAGCATCTCCAGCACCAAATCCTGCCTGGGGGTCAGCACCAGGGTCCCTACTGCAAACAACTCTGCCTTCTCAAGACTAAGCTCAAGGCAAGATGAGCTGGAAGAGTGTGTCCAGCGGTGACATGCAAGAGGAGAGAGGGACACTGCTGTCACACCAGGGAGGATCAAGACATTTTCAAAAGTAAAGCTGAAAACCAGATTTCCCACCGGGTTGTGGGAGCTCAGTCCAGTCCAGCTCTCCTTGCCTGGCAGTGTTTGTGTTTTCCAAGAGCAAAACCTATTTTCATACCAACATCACAAGAGCTACTACACCTCATGCAGCAGCTCAGAGGGCTGCCAAGACTGTTTCAGAAAAAGAAAAAGCTGGAAGAGAAACAAATGTTCGTGTGTGTCCTCAATGCTGTTTGTGGTAGAGAAGAAAATGAGTATACCAGCTCCAGGGAAAATTTCTTCTATTTACAATGGAGAAAAAAATTCTTCAACTCCCCTATCTGTTTCTCCTGCACTCCAGTTAATTCACAAAGAAGGCTATGGATGTAATTTGTACAAAAGATCTTCCCTCATTTCAAAGAGTTTTGCTGTCCCCTGTGCAAACCTGGACAACTTTTGCTAGTCTAGAACCTCTTCCTCGGAAAAAAAAAAGTTCCAATGAATAGCAGCAACTGCAGGGACTCAGCCCTCAAAAGCACACCAAGCCCTGGCAGCTGAGATAAAACTGCAATGAGCTTTCTTCACTCAGCTGAGTGATGCTGAAGGAAAAGCATTACAAACTGCTTCAGATGGGATTGCACAATTATCCCCACTCCTCAGGGCCACGACCTCCCCAAGGGGAGGTTCTGGCACAGGAATCCAGATTGCCACAGGCACACAGCTGCTGGGCTCCACCACCTCTGCTTTCAAGTGTTTGTGGATCAGTTCTAGGACTGTCCTTACAGCTAGAGCACCTCCAAAGCCACTCCAGGCAGGTGGAAAGGGTAACACCTCTTGGCCATTTGACTCCCAAATGGGGCAAAACTGCAACCAGAGCAAGCCCTGGTCACACTGGGATTAGGCTTGACTATAACCCTTAAGACCTTGCTGGAAAAGCAAGAGAGTGTTTGTAGGCTGAAATGAACTGTCACCACTATTGCTCATGGGAGTTGACAGAATAATAAAACCCCACTAAACAGCTGTCCTGACTCCCTGCCAAGCCTGGGCATCATTCACTTCTGGGTCCTGTTTTCACCACACAAAGGACCGATTTCACAAAATCCACTCCAATGGGGAGCAACCACCCCACTTATCCCACTCAATCATTCAAGACTAATTTCCTCCTCCACTAGATTTTCCTACCAGGGTGGCAGGAGAGAATCTTTCCACAGCCCCAAGAAACACAAATCCAATGACACAAATTGCTCTGATAAAAACAAACTTAGCCTCCCTGCAATGGCCATGCTTGGGACACACATTCTGGATGGATATTCTGAGAACATCCCATGCATACACACCTGCAAAACTTTGCAGAATGCCACAATATTGTTAGTCTGTTCCTCTCCATGTTTTCAAGAGCTCTGAACAGGATCTGCACAATTTGGAAATCTTATCTGTCCGAATCCAGGTGTTTCTATAGCTGAGCTGGTACTTTGAAGGAGAAGGAACGGAAAAGGCATTGGTTTGGACAGGAGTTGCATAATGTGGTTTTGGGTCAGAAGGGACCTTGAAGAACATTCACTTTTAAACCTCTGCCATGTGCAGGGACACCTTCCAACTAGATCAGGTTGCTCCAAGCCCCATCCAACCTGGCCTTGGATGCTTCCACGGATGGAGCATCCACAGCTTCTCTGAGGAACGTGTTCCAGAGCCTCACCACCCTTGTGGACCTTAGTAAGCCTCATTTACTAAGCCGTGGCCTGCAACA